>JAKUCV010005395.1:4300-26062 GCA_028386065.3 Turnera subulata
TATCTTGTCTAAGATATGATTTAGTGGGTGATGGGCCAAAGGTGGTAGGCCATTGCTTGCACTATCTTGTGTCTCCACTTGGTTTTGAATGATTAGATCATTCACCTCCTGGCTGGTCTTTGGCTTCACGTTTTTGCTGCTCCCCTCTCCTGCCTTGTGCTTGTTTTTCAGTCCACACACATATACCACCATCTCTTCTTCTTTGTGAAAGAAAGGAAGAGCCAAAACACACCTTACACATAGCCCCGGGTTTTGTTGCTAGCACTTCAGTCCGGGGAGCTCGAGGCTTGCTTCGTGGGACGATTCCAAGCCATCACGGTTCGTGTGGATACCGTAGAGGAGCAGGTCTTCTTCTTGCTCTCACTGATTCTACACAACTATTAGGTGAAAAACCCTAATCTTACAGGTATGTAAAAATTGTTATACGGTTTACTAGCTTCACATGTGTTCTTGGTTGTTTCCCTTGTCTTCCGCTGCATCTTTTTGCTTCTATATGAATGTCATATAGCTTAGGGAAACTTACATGAGAGCCTACTCGGAAAAGTGAGTATGATGAATTACTGTTGGATAGTGGAATAAGAAATAATAATAAACAGTGGTAATATCATCTAGACATCTAGATTGTCACGTGACAGGTATTGGTACGGCCAGATGGTAGTCACTTTGTGATTGTAATATGATAGGGAGGACTGCGGGACTCCCGGCTGTGGACTACGGGACTCAGTTGATTTGTTATAGGAAGGACTGCGGGACTTCCACCGAGGACTGCGGGACTCGGTTATTTGAGATATGATTTGTGATATTTAGCGGGGAGCACCCTGGGGTTAGCTAACCTGGCTACCAGGCACGGCCAATACTTATCATGTGGCAAGGGCCCTAATAATAAAATTGGATAGTCAGTCGCCGATTGTCAGTGAGTTTAGAGGACTAGCTTAACGGTGTGATGTCAGTTGTATAGTAAGGTCGGGTATGTTTTTTTTTTTTTGAGAATCAAATCAAATATTCTCATTAAAAACTTGGTTAGGGAACCCCTAACAATGATTACACTGTTGTAAAACTATACAAGTCATAACAATATCTGCTTACAAAGAAAAACAGCAGTTAGTTTCTAGTAGTAATCTTTACACCCCAGAAAGTACACAATCGTTTAGTTTCATATGTGAGAATTCGAGATTTAAGATTGGAGAAGCCACAGAAGCGCATTTTCAGATCAGTGCATATATCAGCAATGATTGCTGCAGCAGGTCTAGAACACTGAGAATGAAAGCGTGTATTTCGTTCACGCCACAAGTGATATATGGAAGCACACCAAGCAAGTCTCAAAATCAAAGCATGGAGAGTTCTTTTCTGCAGAAATTGCTGAGCCCAACGAAATTCATCAGGCCAGGATCCAACAGTTTGCGAGATATTGCAGAGAGCAAGCATTTGAGTCCAGACTTCATTAGAGTAAGGACATTGGAAAAACAGGTGGTCTCGGGTTTCAAGTGATTGAGAACACAAAAGACAACTAGCATCAGTGATCATACCCCAAGATTGCAGCCTATTCCGAGTTGTGAGACGATCCAGAATAGCAAGCCAACAGATAAAGCTATGTCTTGGAATAAATCCCATAGACCATAATAGCTTGAACCATGTAACTCGGGGCTTTTTGCACCTGATGAAATGCCAAGCACTGCTGACAGTGAACTTACCAGAGGAAGATAAAATCCAATGTATCTTATCAGGATTAGAAGAGGGAATAATAGAAAGTTCTGCAGCTTGTTTCAGAGTTGCAATTAAAGGTACTCTACTAATAGGCCAATTTCAAGCATTATCAGAGATCAACATGTTTACCTTAGCTTGAATTGGTATCTTTGTACGAGGGATATGATCAGAAGAGATTAAAAGATATAGGGGCCCCTGTGGATGCCAATTGTCCCACCATACAAAGGTGGCATCACCCGTGCCAATAGTATGTGTAATAGCAGCAGCAAATAAAGGTCTAAGTTTGAAGATCTTACGCATGCTCCAAGAACAATTGGGGGGAAGAGGTAGACTCCAAAAACTTCGCCCTTTTAGGATATATGCAGACACCCAAGCCACCCATAACGAACCAGCACATAACAGAATGCTCCAAAGGTGCCGAGCTATGCTAGCTTGATTCCATTCCTTCAACTTTTTCAAGCCAAGTCCACCTTCTTGTTTTGGTAGGGTAAGCTCAGTCCAGGCAACTTTTGCTTTTTTAGCATTAGTTGCAGTTCCCGACCAGAGAAAGGAGGCACATAAGGATTCAACTTCCTTAATTACTTTGGTGGGTAGAACAAAAGTGCTAGTCCAGTAAACTTGCATGCTATAAAGGACAGAAATCACCAACTGGAGTTTGCCTGCAAATGACAAATACTTGGAGCTCCAAGAGTGTATTCGGGCAGTGATCTTTTGTATAAGAGGCTGGCAATGGGAATAAGTGAGCCGGCCTGAAATTAGAGGCACTCCAAGATATCTCACAGGTAAACAGCCTTTTTGAAAACCACAAATATCAAGGAATTGCTTTTCAAGACTTTCAGATACTCCTGCTAAAAATACTTCACTCTTTGCAGGATTAAATTTGAGGCCAGATAGGAGATAAAACTCCTTGAATAAAAGAGTGATAGTTGTTGCAGCCTTTAAGCTTCCATTGGAAAACACCATTAAGTCATCAGCGAAACAAAGGTGAGTGAGACTTATCTGAGCACATTTTGGGTGAAAAGGAAGGGACTGATCCCTTGCTGCCTTAGAAAGCAAACAGGAGAGGACCTCCATAGAGATGACAAAAAGATAGGGCGAAAGAGGATCGCCTTGGCGCATACCCCTTTCCCCTTTAAAGTAGCCACACAAAGCACCATTGATAGAAACTGAGAACATAGCTGTGGAGAAGCAAGCTCGAAGCCAATTTATAAATTGCATTGGAAATTTCATAGCAATCAAGACATTCAGTAGGAAACGCCAATCAACAGTATCAAAAGCCTTCATTAGATCTATTTTCATTGCACATCTACTAGAAATGTCTGGCTTGTGATAATTATGGACCAACTCATGTGCTAGCAGAATGTTATTAGCAATTCTACGGCCAGGAATAAAAGCAGCTTGACTGCCACTTATAAGAGAAGGGAGACATTTTTGAAGTCTATTGGCCAAAATCGTAGAAATGCATTTGTAAAGAGTTGTACAACATGCTATAGGTCTGAAATCAGTGAGTTTTTGAGCATTTGGCACTTTGGGAATTAGACTAAGGATAGTTGAATTGATACCTTTCAGTAATTTCCCAGAGGAAAAGAATTCCTTAACGGCAGCAGTGACATCAGCACCTATAACAGGCCAGGCAGCTTTGAAAAATTCTGTTGTGTACCCATCAGGGCCAGGAGATTTATTCAAACCCAAAGAAAACATTGCAGCTTTAATTTCTGCAGAAGAAACAGGAGCAAAAAGGTCGGGTATGTTGTCTGATTCTGATGCTATGTTGTGCTTGTTGTACCTCTACTGTACTGTGTTGGCTTTGGTGTATATACGGTTGCTTGTATACTGCGGTTTATTTGTTTATCGGTGAGACAGTGGTTGGTCTCACCCCTCACACAGTCCTTGCAGGTTAGGTCAGGATTGCATTTCGGCGGCTGCAGTGTACCCTCGGGCAGGACTCGGATCCATTAGTTTGCATTGGGCTTTGCATATGTTGTCTTTGAGATCATAAATGCTTCCGCTGTGCTTTTGTGGTTGATGTATCGAGGTTGGGTGATTGTTATTATCTTTGGGCCAATGGGCCGGTTTTCTGTTGTATTACACAGTTTGTGCCACGTGTCGGCACTGTTGCTGGTAATTACTGTGCATTGGGTAAATAGTAGTCGGGGCGTTTCATCATATGTTTATTATATGAAGGTAAATATTTTACTCACTTCTTTATCATCATCTTCATACATATTATAGATTTTAGTTTTATCTACAATTCTTTTTGTCATCAAGTTTTTTCCATTTTACTGATATCAACATATTTTAATTTATAATCTTTAAGTCTTGCTATATATTCATTGTTAAAAATTCTATTTTTATATAGATTTTATATTAGTAAATTTTTTTATACGACATGATCTTTCTTTAATAGTATCATTCAGTAATTGTTTTCTAATTTTTTCTATTTTTTACACATAGACCTCAAAAATTTTAACGATTTTGGAAGTACAATATTTTTCACGTTTTAGAAGGTCATATAAAATAATAATAATATTTTTTGTGCACATGAGAAGCATGTAGTATATTAATATATAATATGATTATGCATTAAATTAAGTATTCGTAACTGTAAAAATGATTATTAACAATACAAATATAAATAATAAATTTATGAATTTATGAAATGTAACATGTAAGAAAAAGGAATAGTGATTCGTATATAAATTTTTTTTTGTTATTTACAAACTTTTTAATTTTATGTAAGGGTCTATATAATGTTTATGGAATAATCATATTTTTTTGTTTGGATTTGAAAGATTTGGTTTGATGTGGGTCCGGATGGTGATGTGTCTATTAAAAAATTGACATATGAGTATTTTCAAAGCGAAATTTGGGAGAGAAGTGAAAAAAGTCCCCGAAATCCAACACAGGGATATATTACGTGCTTTTTGCAACAAATTGATGATAAAAAAGTCCAAAACAACAAACACATGGATGAAAAGTATTATTAGCCTATTTTTTTAATGATTGTTAACTAAATTCATAGTATTATATATATATATATATATATCACATTTTTTTATAATCGGCTCCATAATTATTTATTTCTATGAGACATAATATATTTTCAAAGCTCATATTCATTTTTGCGTTCATGCTTTCCTTTCCATTATTTTCTCTAATATAGATTTTTATTCTTACTTTCAAATTGATGTTAATTATTTTTCTAATTATATAGACTTGTATATTATTATTTATAGTTTACTAACTTTTTTTATATATTATAAGCAATGCTGGTGCCGGTCGGCACAAAATAAATATAAATAAAATAATAAAATAAGCATGGAATATAATCTATACTATATTAAAAAAGAAAAACCAAAACATAAAATAGAAAAAATATTGGTGTGGATCGGTTGTTACTTGGCATATAATCTATACTATGTTAGAAAAGAAACATTAAAAAAAAATACAGGTGCCAATAAAATTTTATGAAGTTGTTGAAAAACAAAAATAAAATTAGTGCCAGTTGGTTCATTCATTATTACTAATGTGTTGCTAGTAAGGAGAATTTGCCTAAAGGAAAAAATATTAGCAAGGAGGAATTGCAAAGCAACAATGTTATAGTGATGGAGATAGATTTGAATCAAAACAAAAAGAGAAGAGGACGATTGGGTATTGAACTAAATAAATTTTAATAACAGTTGGATTGTGAAATCTTTAAATCCGCAAAACTAATGCTGCTAAGCTTGTTAATTATTTCTAAGGTTGATATTTTTGTATTGACTATTAAGATATTAATTAAAATATAATAATAAAACAAAGAAGGGTATTTCAGTCTTTCAATTTCAATACTCTTATATATAATATATTGATATAAATAAATTACGTTATTATATCACATGTCGTCTCAATAAAATAAGAGTAAAATTTAATTTATTATTATTAATCTAAGTAGGATTATTTATATATTTTTAGCTGTTTCGCTGTTTTGTGTTTTAGTGTCTTCTTGCTATAGATAGTATAGATTAATCTATGAAACAAGATTGCTAATCCTCCTCCCCCACCTCCATCGCCGCCTCCTTTTTTTTTTTTTGGTAGAAATGATATATGCATTAATAATAGAAAGCGCAGACATCAAGATAATGTCAATCATCTGCAGCGAAGTAGAAAAGAGATACAAGGCCACCCAAACAAGCACCCAGAAACAAGGCAACCATACCTAACCCATAAGTAACTTACATTTTACACCCTTCCAGGATTTAATTCCATCAGAAGAAATCAGTAAATCAGTCAGACAATATGGGAACCTCGGCTGGAAGACCTTATTCCACAAAATTACTCTAAGCAGCAGCCTGTCAAACTAACAATTCCAATCCAAAACTTGGCCCTGAAAAACTACTTTGTTCGCCACTTCGCCCAGATCTACCACAACCACAGCACATACCCGTCATTATAGAAGAGATGTATGACGAGATTGGGGGTGGGAGCAAGAAAATAGAAAGAACTCGAGAAGGGGATTGTTGGACCCGAACTCTGCCTTTTTGCTCTCGGTTGCCTGTGGACGGGTTCACTGAAGAAGGGGGTTGCTGGACTTTGTTTGTGCAGGGACTCCAAGAAGGAAGCAGACCTCGCTTTTGCCGGAGCTAATGGCGTCGAGCAACTGCTTATGGGTTTTGCCGGCGGCCACCTAGAAAGCCAACTCTTTAATTCCTCTCCTTAGATCTAAACTAGTTACTAAAGTTCATCACCAAACAATTAATTATTATTATTATTTTTGCAATCTGGTTTGGAAAGAAAAAAAGAGTGGCTGGTAGATGAAGGAAAGTGAAGAGGAAGAATAAAGGTATTTGGGCGAAAAGTGCAGAGGAAGAAGAAGGGTATTTTTCTTCTTTTTTTTTTCAGTGAAGAAGAAGGGGTATTTGGGCTTTGAAAATGCCCGTGTGCGAAAAGGACTATGGAAAATAATTATCCAAATAAGTTTTAAAAATTTTTCTAATAGTGAATCGCAATAGTTTTTTTTTAATTTAATTTAGCATGTCAAAAAAAATGATTTAAGATTTATAATTGGAATTTTGGTTGAACCTCTTAAATCGGGTGGAAAGTTATTGGGAGAATGGTGAGACCCACACCTGCCACATGGACGCTAAACGACGTCGGGTAGAAATCACGTCAGCACATGTCCAGCCTGAGACCTAAGACTGACCTGCCCGCTAAAACTTCAGGTACATAAATATTTCGAAAAAAATTGTAGGTACATAATTGACCCAACGTAAGAAAGTTGGATGTCAACTGTACCAAAAACCCATTCGCAAGGAAATTAGAGCACCTATTGCCTTGATTCCCCCAACACATGATTCAACCTACATATGCATAAGATCCTGGATATAACAAAAACAGACAACAGAAGAAGAAGAAGAAAATACAGGGAAAGGGAACAACAAAGAATATATACAACCCCTATGAAATTGCATATAATCAGGAAATCAAACTCATCCACCATTCTATTTTGCAAATAAGGTTTGGAAGCAAAGTCTTTGATGTATATATATTTTTTTCCAACAGGAGCAAACAAATGCTTCAAACAATTAGAATTAATGTATAATGAGGAAGATTTACAGTCCATGTCAGACAACAAATAAACATTAGAATTAATGATTGTGTTCTAATATAATTTCCAAAATTGTATCTAGCGAAATTAATTAAGACAGGAGTTAAATGTCATGCAATATTTGCTAGTATTGCATGATCAACAACTATGTCTTGTTTTCTGAAAACCATGAGAGAGAAAACTCCCTTCCTTCTCTCTAGATATGGTTTCAAATTTCAAAATTTTTTAGATCTAAAACTCTAAAATCTTTGCTTCTTGGGTGTGTTCACCTCAAATTTCCCATCTAAAATTCTCAATCCACTTCTTAGTATTCTCTTCTCAGGTTGTTAAGCCTTTAGTCGCTCCTTAGAGTGTTCCTAGCAGGGGTTTTTCCTTTTTTCGGGTTGTTGTGAAGGGTGAGTATGGCAGGCGGTAGCACCGGCAACTGCGGCGGTGGATCCGTGATGGCTATGGGTACGGGCTCCGGGGATGGCGACTGCTCCAGCTCCGGCGAGGACGAAGGAGATAGCGACGACGATGAGTCGGACCCAAGTTTGGCGACTTTTGTGTTTGAACAAGTACTTGGCGCTTCAACGCCGGTTGCACGTTTTGGAAGATGGATTTGGAGTCTATTGGTTGTCTATGTTTCTCTGGAGAGAATATTCAAAGTGCGCAGCACTAGGGTGGTTTTATTCTACTCTGTAGATGTCCCCAAACGCACTGCAATCATGCACCCCGGAGTTGAGTGGTTTGTGTGTCTCTCCAATTTCCAACATAACATGCTGGTGCAAACGGAGTGTTGGATTGTCCTTGTTATTATTGTTCTCCTCTTAATGTTTTTTCAGTGCATGAATGCTAGATCTTGGGATTGGCAAAACTGTGAAATTGAGTTGGTTCGTCCAAATTCAATCTTAGTTTTGGTTATTATAATCCTGAGTTTTTATTATTATCTTGGTTTGTATGTTTTAAGACAATATATTCTTATGTTTTGTAACGACTCTATATTTAAGTAATGAAAATTTCTCTGCTTTTGGAAAAAAAAAGAAAAAAAAAACAACTATATGTCTTATGCAAGATTCCGATGGAAGAACTTGCCACTAGAAACATCCACAAGAATGCACAAACCTGCAAATGGTTACACTATAAGCTTAAAGAGTGACAGAAACCAGATGTTCCATACGACACACCTCCATGGTTCCTCTAGTCACAGCAGTACTTGGCACTACCATTCTCCAGCCGCCAAAAGCCAATAATTCCAGTGCCAGGATGACTACAGTACTCATATATCCAGGATGCCTTAATTATGGCAAAGATTGGCTAAGAAAATGGCCAAAAAATTCGTTCATTTTATACTATTGAGCTCCAAATAACAGCTACAGCCTACAACAAATAGGAAAAGAACATAGTAATGCACTAACAGATAATGCTGCAATTTAGTGAGCAGGATTTCTTCTCCCCCTACTACGTCCTCCTCCTTTCTGACCAAGGGATTTGCGGACCCAATTTGGCGTTTCCGAACACAACGAGTAGACAACCCAGGCGCCCATGTACTCTCTGAAATCTTTAGCCACAATGGAAAACGAAGATTTTTCCGTCACAACGAGCAATCGTTCCCTCATTCCATCATCATCTCGTGGTGGGTCAACCCATTCGCCATTCACCTCATCCAGCATAAGAACGCGCATACAACACCATTCATCATCTTCAAACACCAAAAATAAATGCCTCAAAGATTTCACCAGAACAAAGTCATGCTCCCAACAATCCTCTAGAAACGTTGTCGGATCTCGGTGAAGGAGCGGCGAATCTCCTTCACGCTCTCTGGTTTTCTTGCATCAATGGCTACAGCCCTCCCGAACCGACCCAAAGCATAAAAATTCTCATTGAAGTATACAACAATGACAAACTCATAAGAACAATCCATATAGCGATCATGTAATCTGATAAATGTCCATTTGTCATCTCTCTTCCTCCACATCTCCAGCTCCGAATTGGGGGTCGCCACCATCACTGAAAACCATCAAAATCATCACCCTAACAAGCGGCAACTCTGTCTTGTTTGGATATTAGAGCCAGACCTACCATCAACTGCCTCGAGGTAATAATCAAACCAAATCTTCTTCATTCTAAAATCCCGCTGAGTCCACCAAACATTTAGTTCCCAGTTGTAGGAATTATTATGATGTTGGCGATTTGATTTCACTGATGATCAATTCGTCTCAACACATCAACATATATAATATCCGAGTCACGCAGCACAGCCCCTAGTCCGCAGCCAATGGAGCCCCAAATTCCAGCATCTATATATGTTTAAAAAGTTTATTTATTGCCATTTGAGCAAGGGCACGAGCAACCTTATTGGCATGAGCAGCCAATAGAGCCCCAAAGTCCAGCATCTATATAAAAGAAGCGTTGACAGTTTCATGTTTTTGATTCCATCATTAGATGGCAAAATATGTTAGGTTAACGTTATTAATCTTTTCAGTTCATTCTTATGCCTTGTTCTCGCTGCTTTCTCATATAGCCTTTGATGTCCTTCTCCATTACTGATTAGATTAGATGGTATTATAAGCCAAGATAAAAAAAAAAAAAAATAGAAAACTGAAGATGTTCTACTTCTAAGCCCACGGGATCAAGATCAATGGCATGTTTAAATCAAAACTCTAATACTTGCACAAGCAGTTGATAGCGACAAAGTTATTCCAAAAGAAAAAACCATCCTTAAGTTGTTAAAGTTATTAAAAAAAAAAACATCTTTCAATCTTTGATATAACAAATATCTTAGAGCATCAAAGATTTGCATCTTGACATAAGAAACAAAATTGAGATTTAATAAACATAATAATTCTATACCATCATTTCCGTACACTTGGTTCCCAACTGTACGCTTCAGTGTTGTGTAATCCCTGGCAACTCCATTCGATAGATGACTGAGGGTCACAAACCGTATGTCATCAGAAGCAGCAGCAGCACCATCCTTCCTTTCTGGGTTACAATTGTCAAATCCAAATCCTAGTGTAACATGAAGACAAAGATATAATTACCAACATGCTCAAATCAATCTGAATCTTTAAGGCTATGATTTTGTAATTAAATCCTTCATATGCACTATCCATAAGAGAAAACTACAACTCATGATATATAACAGGAGAAAAAGATAACATACCAGGCAAAAACATACAGGATAGAAGACAATTGATCTGGTGATTGGAATTGAACAAAAGAAATACCCAAGTGGTGAGTTTTAAGGTTTGTGGGAGAGAGGAGAAAGCTGCAGATATACTCTTTATCTGTTACTTTCATTTTCTTATTGTGACGTGTTGCGAGGAAGAGAAACCACATGCCACATGAAGAACATAGACATTTACTTGGTGACACTAATATGGGTTTGGGCTGGGCTGGGCTTATTTGACCAAATTGGATGACATTCTACTCAGAGCAGGCCTATCTAGCTGTAAGAAAAGTTTAAGAATCTTAATTAGAGAAAGACTGAAGTTTTCAACATCAATCAAACGTCTTAAACTTCTTGCTTAAGAAATTAGATAGGAGGAGATAACTTCATAGCCAAATTCCTGAATTAAAGACCGTTCTAGCATGACTGTTAGCTGCTTTTAAGCATAACCAATAATTTATCTACTTCAACACTTCACGCCGCCGGTATCACACGGGTAATTGATAGAGTTTCTCCACCTTCTTTGTTTGTTGCTGTTTTCCTTTTTGTTTAGTCAATTAAATCATTTAAATGTTAGAGCTTTACTTATTTGCTGTATAAAAAAGCAACCATGTTTAGTGTACTGCATTTATTATTCAGCTGAGGGTAATTTCTT
The DNA here is from genome assembly GCA_028386065.3 of Turnera subulata. Lineage (NCBI taxonomy): Eukaryota > Viridiplantae > Streptophyta > Magnoliopsida > Malpighiales > Passifloraceae > Turnera > Turnera subulata. Next base: position 15,398 of record JAKUCV010005395.1, read on the forward strand.
GCTCACAATGTATTGCTCACCCTTCGTTTTCCGAAGTGAATTGGTGCATTCTTCATATTTTCTTCCTCTTTTGTATTTATTTATTTATGCACACTGGAGATACTAGTTTCTCTCATCTCTCAACCTTCCTTGCCCAACTGATTCCGACCCTGATGATCAATACTCCCATAGGCCATCTCATCAGCCATGAGACATCCACCATGATCATCTACTCCTTCCAACCCCTTTGCGGCACCACTGCTCGTCCCTATTGTCATCATAGTTCTAATCAAAACAACATCGTTTGTGGTCTCATCTATCTAAAATGTATATGCTCTAAGTGCAATTTTGGATGGGATTAATAACACTCCCTAATTTAAACAATCAGCGATATTATTATTATTATACATCATGCATGAGCCCTGAATGTCGTAGTTTCACGCAAGTAACACAGAGTAGCAATCAAACTGCCTCAAGTCCAATAAATTGAAGCTGACTAAGCAAACTTTTGCTCCGTGTAAACAGGACAAAGGAAGAAGCTGTATATGGTAAGGGTGTTGGGATCCATTCCCTTTGGTTGGAGACGAAGAATCACATTTGCAAGAAATAATGTTGGATATTAAACTATGCTAGTTTTAATAGGTTTGGAAGTTTTTATGTTATTGGTTTTAAGAGTCCAAGTCCAGTTCGGTTTAGGAGTAATGTCTTGTCCGTTAAGTTAGAGTCTCTATAAATAGGTGTGTCAGAGTTTTATTATTATGTGTAGCAAATCAAGAGTTGTGAATGAAGCTACCGTGAAGGGCACCGAGCTGTCGCCTAGTTTAGTGTATGTGAAGTTTCAAATTAAATAAAGTTTGTGTGTGAGTAATTTTATATATTCTACAATTGGTAGCGATCAGGTGGAATAAATTGAAACTGCGCAAGGAGAAAAGTAAACAGAGTGGTGTTCGTGGAGAGCTGCAAATCCAAAAAGTGTTTGCGGCAAAAAAAATTAGAATTGGTTGCATTGTTGAAAAAATTGTTCGTGGTGAACTCGTGTAAAAAAAAAAAAAAAGAAGGCGTGTTCGTGGAGCACTTGGAAAAGAAGGTCCGCTCTGTGTGTGGCTTTGAGATATTCTTTTGGTTGCAATTTTTTTTAAAAAAATCAATTTTGTTTTCGGTTCGGTGGGCTAGGTATAATTTTTTGGAAGAAGTTTCAATTTATTTGCAAGAGTTGGCAAAAAAAAAACAAAATCTAGTTGTCTTGATTTTTTTTGTGTGTGGAGATAATTTGGCATGGATATACAGTATGTGGAGTGTCTCGTTTTTAGATTTAATAACAAAGATTATTTTTTTGGCAGATATGCTAAAACTGCGAAAGAGTATTGGAACGCTGTGATGAAAACTTAAGGTGGCTCAGAGAATGTGAAAATGGTTAAAAGAGTTTGAACTTCTCCGCATGGGAGAAGATGAAACAATTGATGGTTATTTCTGTCGGATACAAAAATTTGTCAACAGTTTGAGAGCCAATGGTGAGAAGATGAAAGATTTTCAAGTTGTTAAAAAAATTCTCAGAAGCCTACCATCAAGTTATGACTGCAAGGTGAAAGCTATTGACAATTGATGTGTTAAAAGCTAAACTGATTGTGCATGAGAAGCGCCTCAATTTTAGAAAGGAGAAGGCAAGTGAACAACAATAGTGTGACAGTCAAATAGATGCTAAGATCGTGGAGAGAAGAGCTAGTAGTACTAACAATTCAGAGACAGTACTATTGGCTAGTTGTAGCAAGGAGGATATGTTCGACGATGAAGTTAGAAGGCTTGGAAGAATTGGGGCGGAGAATTTGTCATTGGCAGATTACAGTCAAGATTCCAAGTTTAATGGTGAATGCTACAGGTTGTTAAAAATCAAGATGGAAGAATTATTTTCTCAGGAGGAGGAAAATGAAGAGTTGATGGTTCAAGAAAATAATTTTTCTTGCCAGGGAGACAATGAAGACGAAAAGGTAGCTGAACAAGTGGAAAAGAAGGTTTTTACAGATAATTCCTTATTTCAGGGAGAGAAATTGACAGAAATTGGACAAGAAGAGGAGAGAAAGCCAAAATAGGTTGAAGAGAAGGAAGTTGAAGAAATTGATTTTATTGGTGTTGATCAATTTTCTTCTCAACCAAGGATGTGAACAATGTTTTTGAGAGCAATAAAGAATGGAGAGTGTCTTTGGAAGTAGCAAAGAATGGAAACCACACAAGATTTCTTTGGCAAGCAATATGGAACATGGTACAAGCATTTGACGCAAAGCACGGAAGATGGAAAGGATGTGAAACTGAAGGTTTGGTTCGACTCAAAGAAGATGTTACTGATCGAAGCAAAGTTCGATTTAGTCACTGCAATAACAATAGCGCTGAAGACACTTGCAATTGATGGAATTGGGTAGAGTCATGTTTGTTCTTATAAGCTTAGTTTAAGGGAAATATTGTTGGATATTAAATTAAGCTAGTTTTAATGGGTCTAGGAGTTTCTATGTTATTGGGTTTTAAGAGTCCAAGTCCAGTTCGATTTAGGAGTCATGACTTGTCCGTTAAGTTAGAGTCCCTAAAAATAGGTGTGTCAGGATTTTATTATTATGTGTAGTAAATCAAAAGTTGTGAGTGAGGCTATCGGGAGGGGCACCGAGGTGTTGCCTAGTTTAGTGTATGTGAGGTTTCAAATTAAATAAAATTTGTGTGTGAGTAATTTTATATATTCTAAAAATATTGATGACTTTAGATTTGGGTGCTCTCTGGATTTCCTCTTCAACTTGGAGAAGTATATATTTAGCAGATTTCAAATCAAGAATGATTGTAATTGTAAAGGTCAGTGATGTCTCTCTATGGTCTGGTTTAGGGGAGTGATATCTAAAAATAAATGTGTTGAGATTTGTCGTCTTGTTAAGTTAGATTTAAATTAGTTATTAGTTATATGATGTAACTAGTTAGCTATTAAATGTTGATAGCGTTATATGTCTTCGTTCAAACTATGCTTCTCTAAGGACTTTCTGCATTAGTGTTTATTTGATTTGGTCATTTCTTTAAAAATTTTTTTCTAACCTTCTTTTACAAAAAGCTCACTGCCACTGTGTTCTTTGTTGGTGCAATGGTATTTCATCTTCTCCGTATCTAACGGCCCATTTGGTTGGGTGTAATGGGATGTAATGGAATGGAATGAAATGGAATCTATTCCTAAAATTTAGGCATAGATTATATTTGATTCCTTTCCATTACATCCCATTACACCCAACCAAATGGGCCGTAAATTCTTTGAGTTCTAGACTTGCTTCCCAATTGTACGCCAATTTGTTTTGTAATCAATTCGATAGATGACAGAGGGTTATGAAGCAACAGCACCATTGACTGAAAACTTTTTGGTTACACTTGTCAAATCGAAATCCTACTATAACACAAAGCTATAACCTACATTAAACAGCACAATCAATTTGAATTTCTAAAGCTATGACTTTGTAATTTAAACTTCATGCGCTATCCATAATTGCAATTACTTATCAAATTAGAGAGAAAACTACAACTCATAATATATAACAGCAAAAGAAGATAACATACCAAGCAAAAAAAACATAAGAATAGAAGACAAATGATCTGGTGCTTAGAATTGAACAAAAGATACCCAAAAAGTGAGTTTTAGAGAGAGAAGAGAAACCTCATATGGTTGGGTTGGGCTGGGCTTATTACATCAAATAAGATGGACATTCTACCTAGTGCGAGCCTATCTAGTTGTAAGAAAAGTTTAAGAATCTTAATTAGGGAGATATTGATGTTTTCAATCTCAAGATCATGCTTAAGAAATTAAATAAGAGAAGATAACATCAAAGGAGAGAATCGAAAATCTAAGAGTAGGTTTAGCCAAATTTCTAACTAATAGCTGCTTTAAAGCATAATCAATAGAAGACATTTGAGGGGAGAGAGAAGAAAGGGAGGGCGGAATAGGGCCCTTAAGCAACCGAGGTGGGAGAACGAGTGACGTAACTCTGCCGAGTTCGCATGTAACACCAAACCAGTTGCAGTGTGATGTTGATTGATTCCAAGAAGTGAGAAATTTGGGGGTTTTAAGGGAAGCTTTAAAGGAAAGCAGGCTTTCCCTATCTTGGGGTTCTGCCCCTCTTGCTCTGTATTAGAAGATAAAGCCAAGGCTAAGATTAGCCTCACCTAGATAATGATAGCTGTGCATATCAGGATGTTGCTCATCCTATAGTTTCAGTGTTCATGTATATGTCTACCACTTGTATTATGTAATGTATGTTACAGTGCTCAATAATACACACTAAACATTCTCTCAAACCCTATTCCTGCGGAGCCACTGCACCGCTTTTGTTTTTCTTTTCTTTTCTGGTGCCATGGCTGCTCCTTCGGGATCTGATCTTCCTGGTGCTGCTCCCTTACCTCTGTTGAATGCCCACCACCATATCTCAATAAAGCTCACACCTACTAATTACCTTTTAGGGAGAGCTCAGGTGCGGGCTTTTATCACAAGACAGGGTTTATAGGGTTATATAGATGGCTCTACCCCTTGTCCCGCGGAGGTGCTTGAGAGTAATAAACCCAACCCTGCCTTTTCCGTCTGGTTTCAGCAGGATCAAAACCTCATTAGTACCTTATATTCCTCAATGACCGAGACTGTGATGCCGATGATCGTTGATCTGCCCACCTCACGGTCCATTTGGGACTCTGTTGCTGCTTCTTTTACATCCCCTTGATAGACTCGGACCATAGAATTACATCTAGCTCTGCAGCAACTCGCCTAGAAGGATGACCCTGTCACTACTTATCTCTGTCGGGCCAAGGCTATTGCTGATGGTCTTGCAGCTGCTGGTAGGCCCTTATCTACTCTTGATTTAATCTTTATGTCTTTTGTGGACTTCGTGGTAAATTCAAGGATATTGTCACCACACTTAATGCTCGTCCTAACCTTGTTGAGTTCACTGAGTTGCATAGTCTTCTCCTTAGCCATGAGTTTCTTCATGGCGAGTCCATGGCCAAGCTTGAGATTTCCATTCCTGCCCCGATTCTAGAGGGAAACTCTGTCTACATTCAGTCTTCCTAACCGGAGCGACAAGATGTCCAGCAGCCGTACTATTCTCGTCATCCTGCACATGGGCGTGGTGGCTATGGAGGTCACGGTGGGCGTGGCAGAGGACGATCTAATGGTAAATCTCAATTTCAATCTTGCTCTGGTGTTCGTTGTCAAATCTGCAGTGGTGCTAATCATACAACACCTAACTGTTATCAATGCATGGTACCACTACCCATGCCACCGTCTGCTTATTTTATGTCCCATACCCTAACCCTTCCAAGGGTGTCTGCTGGTCCATCTTATACAACTTGGTCCCCCGACAGTGGAGCCACCAATCATGTCACTCCAGATATCCCAGGACTGAGCCATGTTGATGGCTATAAGGGGTCTGATCATCTCCAAGTGGGTAATGGTTTGCGTTTACCTATTGTTCATGTTGGGTCTATACATTCTGCTGCTAATTCCTCTCCTATCCGTATGACTAATATTTTTCATGTCCCTACAATTACCAAACCATTGCTTTCTATTAATCAGTTTGCGAAAGAAAACAATGCTTTCTTTGAATTTCATCCCTCCTTTTTTTGTGCCAAGGACTAGATACCAGGAGGGTTCTTCTTTCCGAGCCGAGCATTGTTGGGATTTACCGGGTTCACGTTCCTTCGTCTCCAATACGTTCGCAAGATTTACTGTTTGTCCGTGTCAATGGTGATGTCTGGCATCACCGTTTAGGTCATCCTCACCATTCGGTTTTTCGTCACATTGTCGTTCACAATAAACTCTCGGTTTCTGGTCCCGTGAAATTTGCTTCATGTGAGTCTTGTCCTCTTAGCAAATCCTCTCGCCAACATTTGCCAATGAGTTTTGCTTCAGTTTCAGCATTAGATTTAGTATATAGTGATGTATGGGGTCCTGTCCCAGTACTTTCTTCTGATTGTCATCACTATTTTGTTATCTTTGTTGATGTTTATTCTCGTTTTATTTTGTTTTATCCCATATTCAATAAATCGGATGTGTTGACCATTTTTCTTCTTTTTCATCGTACTGTTGAACGTCAATTTGGAACAAAGTTAAAAAGTACCCAAACTGCTTGGGGAGGTGAATTTCGACCAGTCAGTACAAAATACAATGAATTAGGCATCATTCACAGATTAATCTACCCTCATACTCATGAGCAAAACGGTATGGTTGAGCATAGAAATCGACATATTGTTGAGACTGGACTTACTCTTCGTGCTCATGCTTCTTTGCCTAAAAAATTTTGGCATCATGCCTTTGACACAGCTGTCTTTCTCATTAACCGTATGCCTACCTGCACACTTGGTCTTGATTCTCCTTACCAAAAATTGTTCCTTCAAACACCAAAGTATTCCTTTCTCAAGGTGTTTGGGTGTCTTTGTTTTCCATATTCGCGACCATATAATAAGCATAAGATGGATTTTAGGTCTACCCCATGTGTCTTTCTTGGCTATAGCTCCAAACACCTAGGATATAAATGCTATGACTACTCTCGTAGTCGCATGTTTATCGCCAGACATGTTCAATTTTTAGAGGATCTATTTCCGTTTAAAGAGTCTTCGGTTTCTGTTTCTTCACCATTACTAACTGTTTGGTCGAGTGCCCCTATTTGTTCTCCAGCAGGTGCCTAGCCCATGAATGCTCCAACGGAGAGGACTCCTACTGGTTTACCACCTCTACATTCTCCTCCTACAAATCCTCCTCCCACCACACTTCTGCCACCACAACAGGACCCAGTTATTGCACCAAGCACAAACACTACTACTTCTACGCCTACTCAGACCCAACCCCTACAGTCTACTCACCCTATGACACTACGAAGACAACCACATGCCAATGTTAAACATAAAGACTTTGTTACCTACACTGCCACTACAGCAACACATTGGCCCCTAATTGAACCAAAAACATTCTCCATAGCTGTTAAACGACTGGAGTGGCAACAGGCAATGGTGCAGGAGATGCAGGCCCTTCGACGCATTCAAACATGGGTGTTAGTTTCTTTACACCCATCCATGAATATAGTGGGCTGTAAATGGGTCTACCGTACCAAACCAAAAGCAGATGGTACATTGGAACAGTATAAAGCCTGGCTAGTCGCCAAGGGATTTCATTAACAGGAGGGGTTGGATTTTGATGATTCATTTAGTCCGGTTGTCAAGCCTGCAACAATCCGGATCATTCTTTCTCTTTCCGTCTCTAAGCAGTGGGATATTAGACAGTTGGATGTCCACAGTGCCTTCCTCAATGGTGTTTTGACTGAAGACGTTTATATGGTACAACCCCCAAGTTTTGTTGATTCTCAACGACCACAACATGTCTGTAAGTTGCAAAAGTCGCTCTACGGACTCAAACAGGCTCCTTGGGCCTGGTATGATTGTCTTGCCCGTTCTCTTCTCTTATTTGGACTTCATGTGTCCAAGAATGACTCTTCTCTATTTATTTATCACTGGGGCCGATTTCTTTATTTGTTCTTGTCTATGTTGATGACATTGTCATCACTGGTAACAACAACGATGCTATTCAGCAGCTTCTGCTCTCTCTCAGCCGAGAATTTGCACTACATGATCTCGGGTCACTTGGTTATTTTCTTGGTATAGAGTGCCATCGCACGACTGCGGGGATCTTTCTCTCTCAGCAAAAATATGCTTCGGATTTATTAGCTAGGGCTGACATGTCCGTTGCCAAGGGTATTTCTACACCTTTGTGCTCCAAAACGATTTTATCTAAACATGATCAACCCTTGTTCTCTGATACTTACACTTATCGCAACATTGTGGGTGCACTGCAGTACTTGACAATGACCCGACCTGATCTTTTTAACTTGGAAAATAAGCTATGCCAGTTCCTGCAGGCACCTGCTCTCATGCACTGGCAGGCTGTTAAGCATGTGCTGCGAAATGTTTGCCACACTTTAGATCATGGCCTATTTATTGCACCATGTGCCGGATTCTCTTTGCAGGCGTTTGCAGACGCAGGCTGGGCTGAAAGTATTGATGACCAGCGATCCACGAGTGGCATGGCAGTCTACTTTGGCAACAACCTCGTTAGTTGGCGTGCATACAAGCAAAAAATGGTATCTCGGTCCTTAACGAAGGCTGAGTTAAAGCTCTAACTGATGCCTCTGCAGAGCTTCTTTGGGTACGATCGTTACTTCGGGAGCTACACTGTCCTGTTCTTTCAACTCCGATACTGTGGTGTGATAACTTAGGAGCCACATATCTGGCTGCTAATCCTGTCATGCACGCCAGGACCAAACATATTGAGACCGATTACCATTTCGTGCGAGAGCAGGTGGCTAGGCATCAATTGCATATTCGCTTTCTCTGCAGTAAGGATCAAATTGCAGAAAGCTTCACTAAGTCTCTGTTGCGGTATCGATTTGAGTTTTTGAGAGACAAGCTTTGGGTAGTAGACAAACTACCCTCATCTTGCAGGGGGCTATTAACAGATAAAGCCAAGGCTAAGATTAGCCTCACCTAGATAGTGATAGCTGTGCATATCAGGATGTTGCACATCTTATAGTTTCAGTATTCATGTATATGTCTACCACTTGTATTATATAATGTATGTTACAGTGCTCAATAATACACACAGAACATTCTCTGAAACCCTATTCCTGTTTCGTGTTTATTTTTCTACAACGGACTTGGACAGAGAATTAAGAAAAATGCCCCTCTTGCTCCATCTACTTCATCACTTAGCCGCCGCCACCACATGGGTAATTGATAGATGTTTTTCACCTTATTGGGTTGTTGTTGTTTTCCTTTTTGATTAGTCATTTATACCATTCAAATGTTAATGCTTTGTTTATCTTCTTCAACTTATTTGCTGTACAAAAAGAAACCAAGTTTCGTGTACTATTTGTTCAGCTGAGGTTTTCTTGCACACAATGTAATGCTCAACTTTCCTTTCTTCAAGTGATTTAGCGTCCGTTTGGTATCAATTTGGAATTGGAATTGAATTCAAATCATTAAAAATTTAGAATTTGAATTCATTATGAAATTAATTCCCATGTTTGGTATACTTTTTAATAATGAGGAATTGAATTCAATTCTAATGTTTGGTATAAATCAAATTATCAATTGAATTGCTAAAATTACCTATGTTATCTTTTTGCTAAAAAAAAATAAAATAAGAATATAGGGTCATTTTTGTTATTTAAACATACCAATACTTTTCAAATGGAATTAAATTCCAATTCTGAAAGGTTTTGCTTGGATTTGAAAGGTTTTCCTTCTTCTCTCAAGTTTCCCTTCCCAATTGCACCCGATTTAACTGTTCCTGACAAATTTTGTACTCATGGAGTCCACTATTTGCTCCATCCAATCCGTCTCCCAAACCACCACCACTACTACTACTACCCCACCCTGTCTTGTCAGAATCCAACACTTAGAATCAGGCAATGCCATTGTCCAAAATCTGCTCTATAACCCACTTCCCATTGCTTGGAGCACCTCTCGGCCTTTCTTCATAATGATGGACTCGTTGGACTTTAGAGTCAGTGAGATATGCAATGATTATATTTTGGAGGACGTTGCTTGTCCCGTTGGTTTTCCTTTTCATGCTGCTGTTGCTTCGGGTTTTTAGTAAGACTGGGGATAGTTTTATTGTCATGGCATGAATTAGGACAAGGTTGGTTGCTTGAAGGATGGGAAATGACAAATGGACTAGTGTTTTGAACCATGCCACTTATGCTGCTTCCTTTTCTAACATTTTCTACATCCGCGGTAAATTTTACGCATGTGATTGCGAGGGATTGGTTATTACAGTTGATCCTGATTCATTGGAGACAACCCAACTTGCTCATGCAAGGCAAGACTGTCCTTTTGATTTCCTAAGTTCTGTGGTAGAGTCCTGTGGGGATATTCTTGGGGTGTATGCAGATATTATTGATGCAGGGAGAATTATTAGAATACAAGTTGAAAAATTGGATAAAGAGAGGCACGTGTGGGTTAAGGCAGGTGATGAACTGAAGGATCGCATTGCTTTCATTGGCACCGATTATTCATTTTCGGTTTTGGCCAAGGACTTCCCCTGGATACAAGGCCAACTCTATTTATTTTGATAATACTTATGTTAGAATAATTACTTTATGCCTCAAATATCTTGATAAATTATTAGACAATCAAGAACAATAATCAGGTATAGTAAGGCGTACCTGAATCAATGATGAACAAACATGAACGTTGATCGGGGAGGATTGGGAGCTTCCAAGATTTGGTTCCAACGCCTTGTGTGTTTTTCTGTGATGGGGCAGAAAAAACTGACGCAGGAATAATCTTGGGGACCACAACCCTATATTATATCCTTTATATACTAGATCAATTAGGGTTCCCATAAAACTCTAATTACTAGTATTGGGTTTCTACACATAAAAGCCCATACCAACAAGATGTCTCTAGAGCCCAAAATAGATCACTTAATAGCCCCATAAAATTAGACAGTCTTTAATATAATTGTAATTAATAATATAAGCCCATATATATTAAATAATTCCAACAATCTCCCACTTGGGCTATATTATTCTTGAGACAATTATATTCCAAAGTGTGCACAAAAGTGACTGTCTTTCTTGAAACATCTCCTTAAACAATCTGGTCCATCAACTACATTAGCATGGGATC
>JAKUCV010005396.1:0-14008 GCA_028386065.3 Turnera subulata
AAAGGCAAAAGCCGGTACAGACAATCAAAGCTCTTACTGCTAGAAGAAGAATAATGACGGGTGTGAGTGAAATGGGTTAAAGGGTTGAGGTTTTTAAGGTTTAGGATTTCTGGGTGGTTGAGGATTTTAAGGAAGAAGGAAGGGTTGTGTACAGAAATAACACATCTTATGTGATAGATTCGCATCTTAATCACTTTTTAATGATACTTAAAACTGGAGTTTAAAAGCAAGCAAACGTACGCAGCATATCAATCTAGATGACAAGACTGGAAATCATTTTTAAGAGTGGAGAAAAGGAATAGATACGCACTCGCTGCTCTGCCATGGACCATGGTTGAGGAGGACTGAGGACTGAGGAGTCACCTGGGAGATTGAAGGAGTCTGGTAAGACAAATGGAGACAATAAAAGAGAGTGGTAAAAAGAAAATGAGGGAGAAATACTTCGTATTGATGACGTTTTTAGATTTGTAATTTGTTTTTTAAGTGTCTTTTGAAGAATTTCAAACAAGTAATGATTATTTAATATTTCTAATTATTTTTTCTTAAAAATACTTTTTAAAAAATAAAATATTATTTTTTTTGAAAAATTATTTTTTATAATATTTACAACAAATTAATTTTTAAACTTTTTCATCAAAAAAAATCTCCTAAAAAATATTTGTGAAAAATTAAAGATATTTTATAATAATATATAGAACAAATGATTTTTAAAATATACTCCACTACTTATACTATGTAAAGAGAAAAAATAGAAAAAAAAATAATAAAAAGTTCAACAAAAAAGATATTAGGAAAAAACATAAAATACTTAGTAATGGTATAAAGATCAACTTCCTTTTGTTCCCTTTATATAGCTAATAGCCTTGAAAGGAGTTAAGTGCGTTTTAAAATTATGTTTAAAAGATTTGATTTGTAGATGCAACGCCTTCCTTCCTGGATTTGGATTTGCCCTCGAGGTCGATGGGGGGAGTAAAAAGGAAGTACGGTGCTCTTTTTATCTTTCTGTAATAAATGCAAGTATAAGAAAAATGGGTCTTCTAGTGGATAATAGGGGTGTAAACGAACAGAGCTACTCGCGAGCTATTCGGGATTGACTAGGCGACTACTCGAACTCGACTCGTGCTTATCGAGCTCGAGTCGAGCTCGAGCCGAGCTTGAAAGGTTATCGAGCCGAGCTTGAGCATACCAGTACTCGGCTCGTTAAGCTCGCGAGCCTTATCGAGCTTAGCCATAATATAATAATATTATATTAACAAACCCTAATACCCTATTTTTTCCCTTCTTTTCTTTCTTCTCTCTCCTTCATTTTCTTTCCAGCCGCACGGCACGACCCTCATCTTCTCTCTCTCTTTTATCTTTTCTACAAACACACCAACACCACCATCTCTTCCATCTTCTCTTCCGCCGCCACAAACGTTTCCCCTTCGCTTCCTTCACTCTATCACTGCAGAAGAGGGGAGGCTCTCCTTTCGGTTTATGTGCTTATGTGTGAGGCTCGGGGTTGGATTGAGTTCCTCGTCGCCGTCACTGGTGGCAGGTAGTGACTCTTGGAGGCTCGCGACGCGCGTGATGGGTTCCTGGACGGGGTTCTCGAGGTCGAGACCGCCATCGCTGCCTCGCGTGGGTAAGCTGTCGACCCTTTTTCCTTTTTGCTCTTGTGGCTTGATCTCTCTAAACCTAGACAAGAAAAAGCCCCAATTTGTTGTTTCACAAAATAACCAAAGCACTTTCCCTGCTAATTAATTCCTCGCTCTCTTTCTCTCCCTCTCTTTCTATGATTGATTGTTCAGGACGATTCTTATGTCGACAGCTATATCAGTACCATTGGTGTTGATTTCGTGAGTCTCCCCTTCCTTCCTTCCTTCCTCTCTCTCTCTGAAATTGTGTATATGTTTGTTTATGAGCATAATTGTTGTTCTTCAGGCTTAGGGTATTGTCATTTTCTTTGTAGAAAATCAGAACGGTTGAGCTGGAAGGCAAGACCATCAAGCTGCAGATTGTGAGTTCCTAAATTTCTCTGTTTTAGATTTTTCCTTTTCAATTGCTACTGGGGTTGAACTGTATAGAGATAACATGCGTAGAAAAAAATTAACACTGGCTATTTTTTTAAGCATCTAAAATGTTGTACGTCGATTGATTTCAAGTGAAATGTGCTAGTTAGACGGGTGCAATAGGGGCTGGAAATGTTCTTACTAAAGTTGATTATAGCTGAATGTTGTACGAATTACACATGTTCCTTCCTTTTCTGCATTTTCCTTTTCACTTCAAATCTATATTCACTCTGATTTGACCCTTTTAGTGGGATACCGCTGGACAAGAGCGCTTCAGGACTATAACTAGCAGCTATTACCGAGGAGCACATGGGATCATGGTAAGACATTTTTGTACTACTATATCAAGGCTTTCAATGTTTTCTTCTTGATCTGTCAGCCCATGCTTCTATCCTCATTATGGCTTTTATATGTGTTCATGTGATCTTACTGTTGCCACCCTTGTTATCAATCCTGCAAATAGTAGACTTGTAACTCTTATCAGGTTTAGTCACATTCTTTCAAACTTTCCTGTCTCTATCTCTTTTCCTACCATACTCTCTCATGATGGCATTACCAATAATTAGCAATGTTTATTATTTATTATTTTGTCGCAGTGACTTTATTGTTTATTATTTTTGGTTGGGGGGAGAATAATAGTTTTGGCAGGAGATGAAGCTACAGGAACTTATTCTGTTCCTATTCTTCCGTTGGTCGATTAGTAGTGCACTGTTGCAATGGCTGGCTGCTCCTTGTTGCAAGGTATAAAAAAATCTGTATGTTCTTATATGGTAGTAAAAGAGGTCAGTTCAGCTGTTTACTGGTTTTGGCTCTGCAACTAGGCTTGATCTTGCATCTTAGTCATTGAATTTGATTTGCACGTCTTTGATTGATTTGTTTAAAATTCCCACATGTTCCTATTGTTTGTTTCCCCCTGTACTCTCATCATGGTCTTCTTAGCATCTTGCGATATGCTTTCTTCCAAAGTTTCCCTCCTCCTTTTATATCTAGATGCCCTATCCTCGTCAGAATTGTTGAATGTTGAATAATTAAAATTTTCTGTTGAGTTTCTGTTGGATTTTGCTTGCTGTCATAATCTCAAATTGTTTCCCACAGTTGTCCTGAGTGCCACAGATGGTCATATGGGCCACTGTTCTACAAATTTTTCCTTCATGTGATCTAATTTCCTATTTATACACAGTTTTTTGTGCATTGGTTAACTTGCTGGCCATACAAGATGCCGGTCCATTGATTCTGCAATTGCAATGATGCTTAACATACTGGTTTCTTGAAATGTTGTTGCCAACTCTTCAGTGCTTCTTTACAATTTCACTTATGGGTGATTGTGAAAACTAGGTGTATGGCACTTTGACCGAATGCTTCTGGAGGAGGGTGCAAGTGCTGCATGATTATGAAGATACAATGCACACATCACTCTCTTGTGGCTAGTTAACCGTTTTGGAGATCATCCTGTGTTATGGTTTTTGTGTGATTTTTTTTTTTGTTTTAAGGAAAAAAATTAGAGGTTTTGGGCAGCATAGATGGTGTTGGAGCTTGTTGCCATGGTTCATTTATGGAGTGTTTTGCAGAAATTTTTTGCTCATCTTTCATTAAGTGTTTACCAAATTTTAGTTATATTTTGGACTTTGGATTGGATTGTTTAAAATATTCTGAATGTCTATTTTAACGAGCTTAAACGAGCTTGCGTTAACGAGCTCAGATCTAGCTACCGAAGCAAACAAATACTTATCGAGCCTTAACGAGCCGAACTCGAGTAATGGCAAAATCAAACGAGCTCGAGCTCGAGTTCAAATATGCAAGCTCGATCGAGCTCGAGCTCGAGCTTGGGATTCCTTAACGAGCTCGAGTCGAGCAAGGCACTATTCGGCTCGACTCGGCTCGTTTACACCCCTAGTGGATAACTCTTACATTATGAGATAGTAGATCGTTTTTAATTTTATTTTATTTTATTGAGAATATATATATATATATATATATATATATATGTATTCAATTAAAAATTGATCTTCATGGACAATTAAACACAGAAGTTCAGAGAAGTGTTAAAACAAGAAGAACAAAGAAGAATGAAGTTTAGGAATTTTTTGATGATCTTATTAGCCCACAAGGCAATCCTTTTATACACAAATTCCTATAACTATAAATGGAAGGAAACAATCACCACAAATTACAATTGATTCCGATTTGGCATTGATGATGCCAAATTGCACTAATCTTTCCCAATCACACTAACATCTGCTAATCACACTAATCTCTCCCAATCACATCTGCTAATCACACTAATCATTTCCAATCACATTAATTACTCATTTAATCACACTAATTACTCGTGCTGACACTCCCCCTCAAGTTGGAGCATAGATATCAATCATGTCCAACTTGTCAACTATTTTGTGGAATGTTTCGCCTGTGAATGCCTTTGTGAGAACATCAGCTAACTGATCTTCCAATTTGAGGAAAGGGAAGCTTATAATCTTCTGATCATGCTTCTCCCTAATGAAATGACGATCAACCTCTACATGTTTGGTACGATCATGTTGAACCAGATTATGGGCGATCTCGGTAGCTACTTTGTTGTCACAATGTAACTTCATAGACGTGGAATGATTCACACCCAACTCCTCCAAGATACCTTTAATCCAAAATAGTTCACAAACGCCATGGGTCATTCCTCGATATTCCGCCTCAGCACTAGATCTGGCAACAACTTTCTATTTCTTGCTCTTCCATATGACAAGGTTCCCCTCCACGAAAGTAAAATAGCCAGACGTAGAACGTCTAGTAGCCTGATCACCTGCCCAGTCTGAGTTTGTGTATCCTTCGACTTCCCCACTGCCATTTTTTTAGAAAAGCACAACTTTTCCAGAAGACTTCTTAAGATACCGAAGAATTCGGTATACAGCATCCAAATGTTCTACACAAGGTGAGTTCATGAGTTGGCTAACAACACTCATAGCATAAGCAATATCTGGCCTTATATGTGCCAAATAAATTAATCGTCCGACTAGGCATTGATATTGAGTCTTATCCGTTGGAACTTGATCCGAAAATATGCCCAGTCTATGACTCACCTCAATCGGTGTTTCAGCACGCTTATAAGAGAGCATACCTGTTTCGTTGACAAGATCTAACACGTACTTCCGTTGGGAAAGAAAAATGCCACATTCAGACCTGGCCACTTCAATCCCCAAAAAATACTTATAGTTGTCCCAAATCCTTCATCTCAAACTTGGTAGATAAGTATTCTGACAAAGCCTTCATCTCATCTGGGTCATCTCCAGTCAGGACCATATCATCAACATACACTATCAATGCTGTCAATCTGCCCTCCTTTTGTTTTATGAATAGAGCGTGGTCCAAGTTACTCTGACGGTATCCAAACTCTCTCATAGTGATGGACAATCTTCCAAACCATGCTCTTGGTGATTGTTTCAGTCCATATAGGGACTTCTTCAACTTGCAAACCTAATTCCTTGAACCCGGCCGGATTCCTGGAGGCACCTCCATGTATACTTCTTCTTCTAGATCCCCATCAAGAAAGGAATTCTTGACATCAAACTGCTGTAAAGGCCAATCTCAGTTTGCTGCCAATGATAGAAGGATCCGAATAGTATTAAGTTTTGCAACCGGGGCAAATGTCTCTTGATAGTCCACTCCAAATTTTTGTGTGTACCCCTTTGCAACCGATCGAGCTTTGAATCTCTTAATACTTCTATCAGTTTTTAATTTGATAGTGTACACCCATTTGCACCCAACAGTCCTGACTCCTTCAGGTAGTTGAACTAGATCCCATGTATCGTTCTTTTTTAGGGCATCTAATTCTTCTTCCATCGCCTTCTTCCACCTTGGATCTACCAAGGCTTCCTACACACTACTAGGAATAGATACAGCAGATAATTGATCAATAGCAAGTGTAAGGATTTGCTAACCTATAATAGGATACATGATTGCTATTGGGTACTTAGTTTTTGCTTTGGCGTCTGGTTCATAGAGTCTTTTTGGAATACCCTTATTACTTCTGGATGGATATCTAGGTATAGAATCAGAAATTACCTTTTATGAGACATCCTCGGATGGATCAATGGCCAATGGCATAGACGGTATGATGACCCAAGTCCCACATCGGAAGAGAGTGAGAGAGGTCTTGGGTATATATGCACCAAGTTGTTGGCTACCAAATAACTTCAAGCTTAAGTTTTTGGGCCACGTGGTTTCGGCCTAACTTTGGAGGTTATTCTGGGCCAGTCGATTACTTGGGGTGTGACAAAATGGTAGGGGAGCCGATCTCACTCAACTTTCGGGTGGACTTGGGGCTTATGGCCCGTTTCTCAAGGGTTGATACTGAGATTACTATCAGTATGGCCCGGTGATCGGGGTACCTATGATTTGAATTTGGGCTCCCCTCACGAGGACGCGAGGTCTAAAGGAGGGGAGAATGTGATGACCTAAGTCCCACATCGGAAGAGAGTGAGAGAGGTCTTGGGTATATATGCACCAAGTTGTTGGCTACCAAATAACTTCAAGTTTAAGTTTTTGGGCCACGTGGTTTCGGCCCAACTTTGGAGGTTATTCTGGGCCAGTTGATTACTTAGGGCGTGACAGACGTGGTAAAATCTGTACTTTCAGAACTTTCTCCCTCAAGAACTAGTTCTGGACAATTCGGCTCGGATGGTGCCGAAACTGGTGGTACTGATGGAGCATTTGGCGGCTCAGATGGTGCCGAAACTGGTAGTAGCATAACCCATATATCTTCTTCTGATATTGGACCATTTGACACAGATGGTGAATCTGACAGACATGAGTCATTCTCTTCTCCAAAACTCTCCCCATGGAGAGAATTTTCTCCAGTTCTTGGTTGATAAAAAGGTTCAGTTTCATGGAAGGTAACATCAAGAGTAACATATAGCTTCCTAGTAGTGGGATCATAGCACCGATACTGTAACGCCCCGAATTTTCGATATTTATTTTCTACGATTTTTTTTTTTGATTTTTGAAATTTCATTTCCAATTATACCCTTATAGAATTTCCGGGTATTTTAAGCCAAGAAAATTATTGTTATTATTAATTTATTTTCCTGGAAATATTAGATTTTAAGTTGGAATTGTTTGTTGTTCGGGTTTCGTTGAAATAAAACGTGATTCGGGGGGGGGGGGGGGGGAAACGAAGGTTATTGTAGTTTTTAATAAAACTACGTCGTTTTGGTATGAAGGAGAAAAAAAAAACAAAAGACAAAAACAACCACGCCGTGGACCGGGTAGGGCGAGTTGACCAAGCCAGAGACCAAAACGACGCCGTTTTGGCCTCGGCTGGCAACAAGCCCTAACTCTCCTTTCTTCTCTTTTCTTTTACTCTTCTTTTCTTTCCCACTCGTTTTCTCCCCGAGCCGCCACAGCCCTCACCCAAGGTCTTCACCATCTCCACCTTTCTCTCTACTCTCTTCTCTCCACATCTCTTTTCTTTCTTTTTCCCACGAACCCATTGATTCCCTCCTCTTCTCTCTCGCACAGCCACCATTATCTTTTCCTCCTCCTTAGCCGTCGCCGCCACTGCAAGTAGAAGGAAGGGCTGCAGTGACGGGGTGCTTCTGCACGGGAACGGGCGCGAGTCGCCGTCGCCTGTCCGGTAAGTCGCGCCGTCCTCTCCCATGTACTTCCCCGTTTTGTTCTCGCCTTTGACGTTTTGGATCGATTGTGCTAATCGAGTCTTGAACGTGTTGTGTTTGGGCTTGATGATTTCGGCTCATGGCGGCGTATATGTGTGTGTTGTTTGGTGTGGTGTTCGGGTCCATAGGCCCGCTTGCTTTTGGGTTCGTGTGGGTGGCCGGTCCGGTGAAGGGCGGCCGGATTTGCGGTTCTTGATGCGGTGGTGTGGCCGGACAGTGGGTTTGGACGACTGGGTTTGAGTCGTGATCGGAAGCTCGAAGAGGACGTCGAGGCAGCACTGTCGTCACTCTTGCAGCCGCCGTCGTCGTCGCCGATTGTTGGGGTAAGCCACTGATGCCTTTCTTCTCCCTTATCTCTCCCAACTGTTACTTCCATTTCCTCTTTCTCTACACTCCTTTCCTTGCCTTCCTTCTTCCTTTATCTTCCCTTTCTCCTTTTCTTTTTCTTCTCTATGCCGATTGAGCTGTTGGGATTGTTGACTTGATGTGGGTTTTGTTTGTTGTTGTTCATGGTGGTCTGGTTCTGGCTGTTGATGGCGGACGCGAGTTGTGCGAACCGTGTGTGATGTTGGGTTTTGAATCCGTGGTTGGCGGGTGTGAATGGGTTGGGTGGTTTGTAAACTTAGATTTCCCATTTGGTTGCTCGAATTGGTGAAGCGTTTTTGATCCGAAGAATGAAAGACCATAGTCTCAAGCAATTGGTGGGTAAGTGTTCTAACAACCCGCTAATGCGATTTCCTATGATGTAGGCTTGAGTCGATTATTTGATTATAAGAATATATAAAAATATATGTAAATTTATCCACGTAGATGTCTGTGCTGGTAATAGAACATTGAGATTGAGGGCTGATACTTAAATGCCAAGTCTTAGAGGCTTATATTGACTATGTTTTTGCAGTTTCATAAAGTTAGGGAGTGGATATACATCAGGTCTTGTTTAGTGCGCTTCACATGGGTATTGTGATTTCTTAAATTCCTTTTCATAAATTCATCATATTTATGTGCGTTATCTATGCTAAAAGATTTACACCTCCTAGTAATTAGTTACTCTAGTGTAAGTTGGCAGTTTCAGAGGCTTCCAACTTGTTTTCAATGCATGATTAGTAAATCGAAAGATAAGATAAAGATTCAAGTGAAATAGTTTTGTTATGAGGTTTAGCTCCATGTAACCTTGGTTCTACTCACGGGTTCATCTAGAGTTATGAGGGTGCAGCATGTGCACTTGGTTTTTTTTATTGGCTTGATTAAGTAGTTTCTAGATGGCTTTCCATTTTTTTTCAAAGACGCTAGGTTAGACCCTAAATCGTTTTTTTTTCTCTTCGATTTTCCATTTTTAAAGAGTTATATTAAACTTAAAGCCTGGACTATTCTTTTATGTCTCATTTGAAGTTAAGGATCATTGCCTATAAACTTTAATAGTGAAGTACCTAAACGCACTACATAATGACTTATGAACATGGTTAAGTGATGCACGTGACTATATGTTTAGGCAATGGATGCACCTGTGGAGTAGCTAAACATGTGCCGAATTTTCAAGTGATTCATGTGTTCCAGGTGAGGACTTATAAACCTTTGTATGCATTACTGCCTACAATGCTCGGTTAATTGTTTTGGTGGTATTAATTGTTGGTCTTGAATGCTATATGCATGCTTGCTTGATGTGCTGATGTTGTTAATTGCAAAGTGTATATATTGATGCTATCTTTGATGCGGTATGCCTGATTAAGTGAATTGTGTGCCGGTGTAATATGATTTGCCAGTTGAGCATGTTTGTTTGTTATGCTAAATAATATGATTTATGGATTTGTGTTTGTGTGGTGGACTGTGGGCTGGAGGCCCGGACTTGAAAATAAGATATTAAATTCCACACAACACTGTTGAATCATAACGTATGGTACAACTCTTAAAGAATAAATGAGAATAACGAATTGTAATAAAGTCTACTGTGGGGCTGTTGACCGGTTGGTTCGAGCGGGAAGTAATACCCCTCGGGATGGCATGCGGGTTTGCATGTGGGCCTGTGATGGCCGGTTCTACCTCCCTCTTTCTACCTCCCTCTTTCTCTCTGTCTCTCTCTCTCTATGGATATGTTGGGCTTCGTGCCTGGTTTATTTGGGCTTCGTGCCTGGTTTATTTGGGCTTATGCCTGGTTGTCTCATGAGACGGGACCGAGCTCGACGCACACAGTAGAGGGTCCTAATAAAAATATTTAAACTTAATAACAAAGATAATATTATAAGTAAAGACAACTGATGGTATGTAGTCTGATGATGTCTTGCTCTGTGTATTGTGGTGGTTGTTGTTTTATGCCGGTGTACTTGTAGTTGATTTGTTTTGTATATTATTGGTTTATTTGTCTGCGGTGAGACAGTGGTTGGTCTCACCCCCTCACAGCTTTATACAGGTTAGCTGATCGATGATCAGAAGAGCATATCAACAGGTGGCGGTGCTTTCCTCTCCTCGGGTCGGATCCATAGAGTTCACTGCATACATGTTGTCTTATATATAGTCTTCCGCTGCATGCTCATTGATGTGTAATTTATTGTATAATTGTTCATTGATTATGTTGTTGATATTGTATCCCGGGTAGAAGGGCATTTTGGTCACTTCACATGTTATACCCCCTTTAATGGTTATTTTAGGATACGGGTGTCCCGGGAATGATAAGGGAAATTTGGTCAATCTATAATTAATTTGTAACTCATATTAATAAATTGGGACACGGGCGTTTCAGTTGGTAGCGGAGCAGGCTGTAGATCCTTTGGGATGTTTGGACACGTATCGTTCTCTTGTGTGCATGTGTCTGCTCCTAAATCGTCTGTTGCATTATCATATTCATTCATGTAGTGAGTCTTACTATGGATCCGGTGGAGGACACGCACCTGCTGAGGGTTGGAGCGACCCGGTATTGTTGTTGAAATGAGATGCTTACCTTTACAGCTTAGGCTGTTGTAGGATTTGTTTTGTGGATTATCCACTACTTTATCAGAGTCGGTGTAGACTATTGATTCCTTGCTTATGTTTCTTAACTGTGTGAGTACACTGTTGTTGCTTCTCCCTGTGTTGTTGCCGGAAGGTGCTTTCTTACGGTAACATGTATGATAGTTCCAGAAATGGAACTGGCCAATACAAGTAAGAACCATCGATTTGAGTTTGGATGTTACATTTGTTAAGAGATGATCTAATGTGATTCTTGTGGATATGATTCTTGTGATCTTGGTGATCATGTTATATGTGGTCTGATTTTATAAATTTGAGGATTTGATGTTACTTGTGAAATTATTTTATGGGTTAAATCTTGATCGGAGTTCGAGATTAATTCTTGAATTATTTCGAGGTGGATCTAGTGGTAATTTTGGGGGAAAAATCTTTTAATAATACTTGAGGTACTTAACCTTGTTGAGTTTGGAGATATTAATGGTGTTTGTGATTAAAGGTTGATCGTGAATTTTTGTGAGGTTATAGTCCATGTGTTGGATGGGAATGTTTATAGTATGTTCATATTGAGGTTTGATTAGTTTGATTCTTTGAGGTGATCTCGAGTTCTGTGATTCAGCTGCTAGTTTGTTAAAATTATGTGATGAGAGATACAATAATGTTTTAAGTTCTTTGTCAAAGAAACTTTGGCGTTCGTGCTAGAAATGGTTTGAGGAATAGATTCATGATTGTGAGTTATGAAAAGATGTTTGGGTCTTGAGGAATCCAAGGTATAGAATGACAACTGTGATACTTCGGTAATTATCGGGTTTTTAGTGCCTAAGGTATGATCCGATATATATATACGATTTTGACTGGATTGGTGTATGATTAAGGAAATACTTTGAGGTTCAGAACATGTATGGATTTTTGGTCTTGTGGTATTCACAATGGGAGTGATGATCTGGTTACTTGGGTAACAATTTTGGGTTCTATTATCTGAGGATATGCTTAGTGGATTAAAGATTGGATATTTTTAGTTGGGTGATAATAAATGAATGGTTTATAGATTCTGGTATTATCAATGGTGCTGATGATTGGATAAGACTTTTGGTTTGGTGCGTGATCTTAGGCTCTATTGATCATGTTTGGCTTAAGTCGATGATCGACTTAGTATTGGAGAGGTTGCTTGGAAATATGATTGATGGTCATGATGGTTCTACTTGGTAGTTTTGGCCAATGGTATTTTGATACCGGGTGACATCTGTTGTGTTAGTCAAGCACTGGTTTCTTGACTTATCTATAAATTTCGAGGACGAAATTTTGTTAAATGGGGTAGAATTGTAACGCCCCGAATTTTCGATATTTAATTTCTGCGAATTTTTTTTTTTGATTTTTGAAATTTCATTTCCAATTATACCCTTATAGAATTTCCAGGTATTTTAAGCCAAGAAAATTATTGTTATTATTAATTTATTTTCCTGGAAATATTAGATTTTAAGTTGGAATTGTTTGTTGTTCGGGTTTCGTTGAAATAAAACGTGATTCGGGGGGGGGGGGGAAACGAAGGTTATTGTAGTTTTTAATAAAACTACGTCGTTTTGGTATGAAGGAGAAAAAAAAAAAAACAAAAGACAAAAACAACCACGCCGTGGACCGGGTAGGGCGAGTTGACCAAGCCAGAGACCAAAACGACGCCGTTTTGGCCTCGGCTGGCAACAAGCCCTAACTCTTCTTTCTTCTCTTTTCTTGTACTCTTCTTTTCTTTCCCACTCATTTTCTCCCGAGCCGCCACAGCCCTCACCCAAGGTCTTCACCATCTCCACCTTTCTCTCTACTCTCTTCTCTCCACATCTCTTTTCTTTCTTTTTCCCACGAACCCATTGATTCCCTCCTCTTCTCTCTCGCACAGCCACCATTATCTTTTCCTCCTCCTTAGCCGTCGCCACCACTGCAAGTAGAAGGAAGGGCTGCAGTGACGGGGTGCTTCTGCACGGGAACGGGCGCGAGTCGCCGTCGCCTGTCCGGTAAGTCGCGCCGTCCTCTCCCTTGTACTTCCTCGTTTTGTTCTCGCCTTTGACGTTTTGGATCGATTGTGCTAATCGAGTCTTGAACGTGTTGTGTTTGGGCTTGATGATTTCTGCTCATGGCGGCGTGTGTGTGTGTGTTGTTTGGTGTGGTGTTCGGGTCCATAGGCCCGCTTGCTTTTGGGTTCGTGTGGGTGGCCGGTCCGGTGAAGGGCGGCCGGATTTGCGGTTCTTGATGCGGTGGTGTGGCCGGACAGTGGGTTTGGACGACTGGGTTTGAGTCGTGATCGGAAGCTCGAAGAGGACGTCGAAGCAGCACTGTCGTCACTCTTGCAGCCGCCGTCGTCGCTGGTTGTTGGGGTAAGCCACTGATGCCTTTCTTCTCCCTTATCTCTCCCAACTGTTACTTCCGTTTCCTCTTTCTCTACACTCCTTTCCTTGCCTTCCTTCTTCCTTTATCTTCCCTTTCTCCTTTTCTTTTTCTTCTCTGTGCCGATTGAGCTGTTGGGATTGTTGACTTGATGTGGGTTTTGTTTGTTGTTGTTCATGGTGGTCTGGTTGTGGCTGTTGATGGCGGACGCGAGTTGTGCGAACCGTGTGCGATGTTGGGTTTTGAATCCGTGGTTGGCAGGTGTGAATGGGTTGGGTGGTTTGTAAACTTAGATTTCCCATTTGGTTGCTCAAATTGGTGAAGCGTTTTTTATCCGAAGAATGAAAGACCATAGTCTCAAGCAATTGGTGGGTAAGTGTTCTAACAACCCACTAATGCGATTTCCTATGATGTAGGCTTGAGTCGATTATTTGATTATAAGAATATATAAAAATATATGTAAATTTATCCACGTAGATGTCTGTGCTGGTAATAGAACATTGAGATTGAGGGCTGATACTTAAATGCCAAGTCTTAGAGGCTTATATTGACTATGTTTCTGCAGTTTCATAAAGTTAGGGAGTGGATATACATCAGGTCTTGTTTAGTGCGCTTCACATGGGTATTGTGATTTCTTAAATTCCTTTTCATAAATTCATCATATTTATGCGCGTTATCTACGCTAAAAGATTTACACCTCCTAGTAATTAGTTACTCTAGTGTAAGTTGGCAGTTTCAGAGGCTTCCAACTTGTTTTCAATGCATGATTAGTAAATCGAAAGATAAGATAAAGATTCAAGTGAAATAGTTTTGTTATGAGGTTTAGCTCCATGTAACCTTGGTTCTACTCACGGGTTCATCTAGAGTTATGAGGGTGCAGCATGTGCACTTGGTTTTTTTTATTGGCTTGATTAAGTAGTTTCTAGATGGCTTTCCATTTTTTTTCAAAGACGCTAGGTTAGACCCTAAATCGTTTTTTTT
>JAKUCV010005396.1:17919-77394 GCA_028386065.3 Turnera subulata
GAGCGTGCCCGTAAGGAAGGCCAAATGGGGCATCTTGAACCCCAAACGGAAGTTATCAAGTCTCCCCTTTTTCCTCACCAGAAGGAGGCCTTGTGGTGGCTGGTGAACAGAGAGAACTCCACTGAATTGCCTCCTTTTCGGGAGGAGAGGGATGGGGAATATGTGAATGTTCTTACCAATTTTCACACGGACAAGCACCCTGAGCCTTTGCGTGGGGGAATTTTTGCAGATGATATGGGCCTGGGAAAGACTCTAACCTTGCTCTCTTTGATTGCTCTTGATAAATGTGGTGGAAACACTGGTTGGGAATTTATGTGGAGTGGCAGATTGTTAATAATCCATTAAAACGATTTAATCATTTTATATTATTTTAAAAAAACTAAATTTAATTTTTATTTTCATTGGTATTTAATATTTTGTGAAAAAATCAAAAAAAAAGAAATTGGAAATTGGATGTAATTTGGGCCCAGCCCCCAAAGTCACATGGCGGGCTGTGATTGGTCGACCTGCAATTGGAGGTAATTTGGACAACATTGCTTCATTTCCAACAAGTTCGGGGACACAATGTTTGAAATAAAAAAAAAAGGGACACAAACATTAAAATCGGAAAAGTGAAAGGACACACTGCGTCTTTTAACCATTATCTATGTATTATTCAAAGTAGTAGCAGAATGAGCAGAAGCATGATTTTTGTTACCTGTATGAACAACATGTGCAATGGGCTCACCAGTATTTTCTGGTTCTGGACCAGAAACCATTGCTCTCCTTTCCTCTGTCTGTGGAGTGATCAGAAAATTTGCATTGTCCTATTGGACAACAATCTGTTGGGTTGAAGTTCTTTCCACGATTTCTCCCATATTATTTTAAGGAATTGAAATTGTGATTGTCTTGTGGTTTGGTGTTTGTAAGAACCAAATGTTCTTTACCAGAATTTTAACAAAGAGAAAATGAGCTAGGTAGAACAACCTGCTCCGCTACCATGTTAAAACAAGAAGAACAAAGAAGAATGAAGTTTAGGAATTTTCTGATGATCTTATTAGCCCACAAGGCAATCCTTTTATACACAAATTCCTATAACTATAAATGGAAGGAAACAATCTACACTAATTACAATTGATTCTGATTTGGTATTGATGATGCCAAATCGTACTAATCTCTCCCAATCATACTAACATCTGCTAATCATACTAATCTCTCCCAATCACTTTTTCTAATCACACTAATTATTCTTAATCATACTAATTACTCATTTTTTTTATACTAATTACTCGTGCTGACAAGAAGCTTTTGACTTCCCGAAGCAACTAACTAGTGTATTCATTATTCATGATCTTAATGCAATTAGAGAGACACATCTGTTTCAGATTTGGTGACCTGTAAGCATATAACTTCAGCTAATTTGTTTATGGTAAGAAACTAATCAATACCCATGTTTTTTTTGGTGTAGTTAATTTTGAAGCCATTGAAGTAATAATTACAAAAATAAAAAATGTAATCCAGGTTTCACATCATCTCACTTCTTCTAAGAAGAACTTATATTTGCACAATAAGATGCCAGCGCAACGAGAATCAACCACCGAGCAGGGTAGCGCTGGCTTGTAACCCAAGTGGGGGTGTTAAGGTGTTGGGGCATTGTGTCAGCCCACTGGGTTGCGACTTAGTGGGCTATTTGCTGGCCTGCCCGGTTCAAGCCTTGAGTGACCCGTGTGACCCAAATGAATATTTGGGCTTCGTGGATCTTAGAGAAGAGGGCATCGCGTGAGGCCGGTTTCACAGAGCAGCGGCCACCTCCCACCCTCAGCGATGGAAGGACTACAGGCTTGAGCCACCTTGACCCACCATAGCCCAGAGGACTGACCCAATTGGACTAACATTTTTTAAACTCTAAAAACAGAAATTCACAACATTTTTTTCACCATGTTTGCTATTTTTAGGATGGAACTGACTTTTCTTGTTCAACCGGGTAAAAAAAAGAAAAAACTGTTGGTTTCACTAATTTCTTTTAGGGTTAGTTACATGTCCATTTATGCTAAAAATCAAAATCAGACTCGGGATCACAGGGCCCCGTCAGTCCCATTCTGATAACTATGCTTATTTCCCAATTAAGGCATAAAAGTTTGCATAATTGAAAGTTGAAGGATAGCAAATCCAATTACTCTGAAAAAGAACACCACTAAAAATAAAAAAACAAGAAAAGGAAAAAGACTATCTGAGAAAAAAAGAACGCGCCTTTCACGCGTCTTCCACCTTTAGCTCTCCGATCCACGCGCCCCAGTCCACCGCGCGCTTGCAACCAACGTCGGCAGCTCCCCCAGGTCCAATGGTCACGGAGGCGTCCCCTGAGGCAGAGGAGAAGGCCATTGACCGCGCCACCCGCAAAGTCCGGATCCGGCCGGAGGAGACCAGCCCAGTCCAGCGGAGGAGGTCACGCTCACGCGACAGGCCAGCCCCCTCCAGCGACCGGATCCACTAACCATCGCCGCCCTCGACCAGACAGGCCGGCCATCACCCCCAGATGCTACTCCCCACTCCGACAGTAGCCGCCAACACCGGTGATCCAAACCCCAACACCGGCGGTCCGACCTTCATCATTGCACTCCCGCCGCCAGCGCCTCCAGTGACACCTACTGTCTTCCTCGGTGCAACTCCGGCTCACATGAACTCCAACCCCCACTGTTCACCCGGGCTTCATGAAGCGTCGGCTCCTCCAAGTGCGGGCCATTGCCCAGAGGACCAACCCGTCCTGGTTCAACCGGTGGCCCCACTCGACCCGGTGCAATCGGTGATCTAACCCGCCCCGGGTTCCACCGGGTTGACCTCGCTTCCAACTTCGACGGGTTCTCCACCGGGCACACAGTCAGCATCGGTTGACACCTCCGTGCACCCACAGCCTCCTCATGGCTCCTCCACACCGGATGTGACGATGAACGAAGCTACTCCGAGCTATTGGGATTCTTTATTTGCTGGGTCTAACCCACTGTACCAATCCGACCCGTGGGAACTTGAGGGTGAAGCTGAGTACGAAGAAGGAGACTTGATGGTGACCGACATCGATGGAGTCGCTAATTTGGTTTTGTCTGATCCCTTTAAAGCCCGACTGAACAAACAATAGGAAAATGCGGTGGTAATCAAGTTGTATGGGCGCTATATCAGATTCAAAGCTCTGCATGCACAACTGCTGCTCAGTTGGAAGCCAACCGGACCTTTCAAGATCATCGATCTTGAAAATAATTTCTATTTGGTGCGCTTCTGGGCATTGGAGGATTATATCCATGTCTTGATTGATGGGCCATGGAGCATCTATGGCAGGGTCCTCAGCGTGAAACCTTGGTTGCCGACCTTCCGAGCATCTACCGGGACAATTGACTCCATAGTGGCGTGGATCCAATTTCCAGACTTTCCAACTAATCGATACCATTCCAGGATACTCCGTCAACTGGGCAACATGGTGGGCAGAACAGTTAAGCTTGACGGTAACACTTCTAACCCTAGTCGAGCCTGAAATGCCCCGACCCGTATTTACCGTACACAATACACACGTGCCGAAACTGTAACAACCCAACCCAACAAAGCCCAGCATACAGTGTATACAACAGATATCCGGGCTCAACAGCCCATAATAAAAACAACAATAATAACTCAACACGGCCCAATGGCCCAACAATAGTAAAACAATGCACAGCGGAAGACTTAACAATTCACAATACACTGTATGCGACACTGATGCAAACTATGGATCCAAGTCCTGTCCAAGGGATAACATCGCAGCCAGTCTGGAATGCACCAAACCTGTACAAAAAATAACTCATCCTACGGGATGAAAGCCCGCAGGTGAGGGGTGAGTCCGAAGTGCTCACCGACGAAGGAAAAACAATCAATATGCAACTATAATTACTCAAGTCAAAAACAGGCACAACAACCGACCAAAAGACTCGACCCAAAACCGGTCCATGACAAAAAAGACTCAAATAAAACCAATTTCCAATTTTATCTTTCCGGGCCCCGTCACGGATAAGCTAGAGGTCAGACCTGGTTATCAACACATTCCGGGTGCGAGACCAAATCCAGAGAACCCAGGGATCGACATCCCAAAAATACGAACCCAGGGATAGACATCCCAAAAATAATCACGGGATAGACATCCCATGCATAGACATGCTTATAACAAGAACCCAGGTCACGGCCACCACGAAACAGTCTTAAACCATCGAGTCGTACCACTACTTATCACATGACAATTATATTATCATCATCAAAAATAAATCACAGGGATCAACATCCCTAACCATAGTACCGGGATAGACATCCCACCAAAAACAAGGATCGACATCCTTATCACAATTTATTAATTAATCCATTATCCGCTGTACCAAAAGGACTCAAGAAAAACATCCAAAAACCAACATGGGATAAACATCCCGACAACAATCAAGACCATGGGATAAACATCCCGAAAACAAACACAGCAAATGTAGCAACCAACAGTGCAATAATCAACAAACACAATAACCGAGTAATACAGGCACATATTGAAGGAAATCCATCCTCACCTTGGTTGATTACTCAACTCCGGAAACAATGACAGGTCCGACGCCGGCTCCTCGGGAAACTGCCCGATATCCAAACCTATACAACAAAACAATATATACACATAAATGCACATAATCGGTATGCCATGATGCCAATACTGCGAAATATCCCATCCCGGTTCATATCCTTTATTATCATCTTTTACCGAAAATATTATACCGTACGTATATCCGAATATAATTTCGGTACCATACTTTAATTAAAACTCTTTTCAAAATATTTTCATAAAATAATTATAATTTTCCAAGATAATAAACATCATAATTTTCCTAGGAATTATAACTTATATATATTTATCCCAAAGTTATTTCCATAAAATGTTATACTTGTCAAAATTTAATTACTAAATATTATTATTTTAGGAAAATCATTTCCAGAGAATATAATTATATGACTTATTTTCTGAAAATAAATACGAATTTATAAATACACATACATATATTTCTCAAATTATTCTCGTATGCATAAATATTATTTATTTTCCATATCTCATATTTTCCCAAAATATTTCCAATTAAATCATGTATATAATTTTTTCAAAAAATTATTTAGTGTCAGGAAATAATTATTAAAACCAGATTATATTTTATTTTATTATTATTATTTTTTTTTACTATTTGACATGTGAGCTCAATAATGTAAATCATCTGCACTACGGAGCGAGTCCGGTCCGGACCAGAAAATAACTGATACCCCCTTAGTTATTTTCAGGTGTGATTTTCCGAGAAATTCCGAAACCCGAAAAAATACCAACTTATGCCCGAAAAATCCACGGAAAAATCACGAGCGCGGGAAAACTCTCGGTTTCGAAAAACGATGTCCGATTTACCTTGAATTAATTACCCAAGATTAATTCAACAGTAAATCACGGTAAAAAGACTTTTACAGTCCCGGTAAAAATCAAAAATTTTACCCGGGCTGTTACAAAGCCAAATTTGCTAGAGTTGTTGTATGCCTTGATTTAACTAAACCCCTGAAGGGGGAAGTATATCTGGATGGCGAGCCTTTAAAGGTCGGTTATGAGGGCTTGCCCGATATCTGTTATATATGTGGGAAACCAGGTCACAGCATTGTAGTTTGTCCAGAAGCTGCCCATAGCCGGAACACCTCTACCGACACGTTTGGAGCAACTCCTATGGAGTTTGAAGAAACGGCAACCAAAATACGTAATGGGAGGGGAGCCTGGATGATTGTACCGAAGCGTCCTCGACGCCCATCCCATAGGCAACCGGTCAACCCAGAAATGGCCCCGCCACATTCTAACACCAGCCGCCCACAAAACCGGTTCCACATCCTCAGTCGAGCTCCCTAGGAGGATCCCGGGCTGACCCGTCGACCTGACCCTGTTGCACCTTCCCGCACCGTAGAGACGATGCCCGAGGCCCTGCCACTTGACACAACCACCGTCACCCCACCCTCACAACCTACAGATGCCATTGAGGTCCAAAGTCCATCCGGTCCACCCCCCGCAGTACCCACTCTCCAAGACTTCATCCGGGAGGGGCCTGTTAGGAAGTCATCTGGCAAACAGACGGCGGAACCCCAAAAGCAATCCACCAAGAAAAACCAGCCCCTAAAAATTCCAAAACTTGCAATTAGGGATAACCCTCGACGACAGTCTCTCAAAGACGTTTCTAATGTCCCAACCAATCCCCATACCTTTGATACCCCAGGTTCCGGACCCTCTCGCCCCCCTCCCCCTACCACTTATCCTATCATCTCCTCCAACTTCAACCCATCTACCCAAGCTCGTCCCCATCGATCCCAGAATCACACGGCAGTGGTGCTCTCATAAGACTGCCATCGAATGATCATCTCGCCTGATGTCCTCCGGTCTGGGTCGGGAATGGAGCGACAAGTGGATATCCCTCCATGAGTCGAGAGTCTCATACCAGTTCTTTTTAGTATTTATCTTGTTGTTTTTCTGGTTCCCTAGTTCTCGTCTCTTCGAGCTCTTATCATTTACTATGTTTTCCATGTCTATATATTAGTCCTATGCTTGTACTAATTAAGAGTCGATTTGAGCTATCGATTCCTAAACATGTCATCAGCTCAAGTATATTTTTTAATATACCTCCCGTTTTCGACCAAAAGGATAGCAAATCCAAAGAGACTCATTTTATTCTTACAAAAAGTCTCTAGTACATCAAATCCATTTATATTTTGTAACTAGTACACTACAAGCCCCTCATCTATCTCGATATTTTTATTGATGTAAATTGAAACAAAAGTGAACAGAATGCTACTACTTTACAAGCCAAATAAAGTTTAACAAACTTGTTATGATCAGTTTTTCTCATTCCTTTATCCATCCCATGATTATAAGTTATTAAGTTCAAGAGTGACCATCTGGTTTCCCCTTCTCAATATCAGCCTCACGGGCCCAACTCGACTGTTGTAAATCAAAAGAGAGTGTCTTCACTAGCTTTTGCAAGCTATGTTGCCTGCTGATGGATGGCTTTGGAAGGGTTTTTCCCTTGCCAAGGCTTCTGTTCTTGACATCATCCTTATTATGATGATCACCACCACCACCACCACCACCACCATAAGCGCCCATCTCAACTCCTTCTCTTACTAGATGTGCAGATCCTTCTTCTTCTTCTTCCCTTGATTTTGTTGATTTTTGTGAGATAGACTTGGTCTTGTATATTGCATAGAGGATCAACTGTGCTGACCCCAATATAAATCCAATGGCATTAGGCACCTGAAATTTTGGTGATAATATTTAAGGGGTGTGTTATGTATATAGAAATGGAATCAACTTATCATTACAGTTTGAGGTGCAAAAGTAGACAAAATGGAAGTTAAATTAAACAACTTACGCCAATGTAGAAGTCTTTGACAAGCACTGCATAAGCTGACCAAATACCTCCATTAAGGAAGAGAAAAAATGAGAGAAGAAAAGGCATGTACTCCACGCTTTTGGTCTTGATCACTAGTCTCTGTTAATTACAAGATAGCAGCATATAAAGACTGAGAGAACATGAACATAATACACATATACACGCGAGGGTTAATAGAAACCTTAATTAACCCAAATATTATAGCTTCAAAGAGAATTAATTCAACAACAAACTAAAAGCTCTAGCTGGTGATGAGGCTTACCATGACCGCCAGTGGGGCTGCATACATGCCTATCGTTAACCCAGCACATAAAACTCCAACTATGGTGAGTCGTAATTTTCCATGGATGGCTAGTAGAGTTACTGCAATCACTAATCCAAGGAACCCAACATCCAATAAGGCAACCAACTTGGCTGTCCTTATCTGAACAACATCATATATAGTGAATTCAAATTAGAAAGTTGTATGAATCTAAACCCAATAAAAGAAAAGATAACAATAAATATTTCCCAACTCTTCTTAGTTCTTATAGCTTCCTTGATATATTTACAGCACTATATCTACAGATATGCATAGCTAGTCATATCTAGAAGAAAGATGTCCATTATTCAGACATTAAAGTCCTGCATATCCTTTATATATATATATAAGTGCTGAATATCCTAATAAAGCAACTTATAACACCCCTTACAGGTGAACATCCAAATAAGAATTAGTATTTTTTAAATCACATGAACCATTCGCTAATCGTCACCTGTAGATATTCTACACACAAGAGAAATGCAGTAATTTCCTTAACACAAAGTACATACAGACCATACTCAAGCATTAAAGGCAATTAAGAGGTGGGCATATCGTGTACCAGCCAAACAGTACTTGTGCATTTAATGTGAAAATGAGATTGCATATACTATAGGCAAACAAAGTTCATTAATTATGCAATATTGGCCGGTGCAACTTATTTGCAATGTATGGGGTAAGTAAATAATATTACGTGATCATGAGAACAAACAAGAGAGTACTAGCAATAGCTAGATAAGTTAATTATGCTGTCACCTTCTTATCCTTTGGAGCATAAATGAGAAAGAGAGTGACATAGATAAACTGAAGTGCAGCACCGGCTCCGTTCACCGTCACCACAAGTAAGCCACCAGGCTTGAGCAGTCCATAGAAAGTCCACAAGCTTGTGCTTAGCAGTGTAGTTATGTATGGTTCCCCTTTGTAATCCTCTGTTGATTTCTTCTTCACAACACCCCAGAAAGTCTTTCTGAAAATGTTAAAAAGAGGAAAAAAAATTTCCCATATTTAGTGTGTCATCATCCAATTTCCTTCTACATTAATTTGCCAACTCTATTTGCAACCTAAGGAATATAATTAGTTAGCACATTTTTTTTTAGCTTGTTTAAGTTTAACTAACACAAGTGCTGCATGAGAAAATAATATGCCTTTGAATATCTTTCTTGCTTTTGTAGCTTTTTAGAAGATGTAAAAGCATAATGCCTATAATTAGATCCCTAATTGTGCTTAGATTTATCCTGCATGGATGAAAGATAAGTTACTTTGGTGTTATGAAAAAGGCTAGCTTGACTGAGCATTAACATGATATGCTTTATTATTATAAGTGTCCCAAAAAAGAAATGGTCATCAAAAATAGAGTAAAACCAAGACTCTTGGCATTCCAATATGTGTCTACTTACATAGGAGAGGTAAAGACCAGTAAAGAAATGACATTGCCTGCAAATTAAAACAAAACAACATACACATCAGCAGAAATGACCAACATATGCATGAAGAATTATACTAATTATGACAAAACAATAACAAAGAGCAATTCACAAAGGATCAAAGATTATAAAACCAACCAATTATCCCAATGATGAAGCTTAAATCAGCCATGAAATATGGAGTCTGTTAGTGTTTGTGTAGGTTGGTTGCCCAAGGAATGTAGGAGAGGGGAGTGAGGGACACACAGAAGAAGTGTGGCAATTGTGGATGATGATAAAAGGAGGTCTAAATTTGGCTTTAAATGCACCTTGAGGCCTTTTGAGTTTTTCCATTCTCTATATATTAGCCACGTATTCACTCAATGTGCATGATTTTGAAGCTTATGCCAATAATGCCATGTGGACCAACTTTTTGGGTTATCAAATAATAACTTGGTATTAACGTGGTTTCTTGGGATTTCGATGGTGGTGCTTTTTTGGTCAATAATCGGTTTGCTTTTCCAAAAGTGCAATAGCTCGTTTTTGGAAGTGTGTTCTAGAGTTTTGTTTGGTTTCGTTAGGGGGTGGTACCTAAATTTGTAGGACAAATTTTGGTTCCATATTCCTTATGACGTGGACTATATTAACGGTATCTTACTTCAGTCAATCTTTAAATGATATCCCCTATACGTCCCACCCAAGTTCTCGTTTAAAAAACAGAAAATTGTCCGACTCATACAAATATTAGATAAAATTTTTAAAATTTTCATTATTTTTAAAGCTATTTTAAGAAGTTGTCCTCTCTTTATTTCTCTCTCTTATCTTTTACATTTATATTAAAAATATAATTTAGACAATTTAAATAATTTTTTTTTAAACTGAACCAAAGTTAATCATATTTTTAATTATTGTCTCAAAACCTAAGATACCAACTTAAGTGAGTCGGAAGAAGTATTATTATACGAGACTATTATATATTGACTACTATTACATACTTAACAAACATATTTTCGGTGGTCAATTCATGCGGTTTGAAAGTGTTTTACAACGTTATCATACCTATATATCTTGAGGAATTTTGTTCAGTTTGGTTCTCTTGCAACTTTAAATACTTGTGCAAAAATAACATTGTGATGGGTCTCTCTCCTGCAATCAACCATCTCCTCTTGTCGTCTTCTTTCCGTGCAAAGCATGACCATGACGAGCATAACAAAAGAGCCGGTGAGATTCTCTTATCTTGTTTTTACATATAAGGAAATCAAGACTGTTTAAAGAAAACATAATTTGATGTGATTGTTTACCTTCTTTTATTGAAGTATCGTGGACGGTGAAGAATGGAAGCAGATTTTGGGATAGTTTCTTGCTACCGACAATGCACTACCATCACCTTTGCATAGCCCCTTTCATAAAAACCTTAAATGCTTACCTTGTCCTAATTAATAAATTACTAAGGTTAGTGTTCTTCATTAATGTTTGCTAACTTTTACCTTTTTTCCCCCTTTTATATTTCATTTTCGAGACTATTATTCTAAGTCGGTCAATTCTCACTTGCAATTTCACATAGTCACGTTAATGGAGTGATGGAGGAACCATATTTTGCCAAACTAATCCCTATGTGTGCATTGTGCACATTAAACAACTGCTAGGCTAAGTGCTACCGCTTGTCATAGTTCAAGCTATATTTTTCGGTTAAAAAATGTTTTATGCCATCCAACTTTGAGGTTTTGTTTAATCTTGTCCCTTAAGAATTTTTTCGGCAATTCCTATCCTCTAAGTTTGGTGAAACCGGTTAATGTCGTCCCTGTGACCTAGAATACCAGGTCAACGCTGATGTGGCAGCAAAATCAGGGGCAGAAGTGTTTTTTTGTCCTAAACCTTTATACAATATCAATTAAGTCCTAAACATTACGTTACATGAATAAATTTAGTCCTAAAGTGAATTTTAGTTTAAATTAAACTACATATCTTTTGGTAAAATCATACGCGTGTCAAATTAGAGTTCTAATAATTTTATATTTTAATTTTTTGCTCATTTTTATTTTTGAGAAATAATTTTCAGAATTTATAATTCTTGAAATTCTAAAAACATGAAAAATTAGTGTCCTAATAATTTTCAAAAATTTTCTTAATTTTTTTTCATTTTTTTCTAAACTTATAATTTTTTTGGTACATCGGAATTACATAAATAACACCCAAACCTCAACTCAATCCCCCTAACCCCCCTCAATCTCCTCCACTGGGATCGAACTCATGACTCCTTGGAACCCCATCCAACGGAAATGTCACTGCACTACAAGTAGTGTTGGCCTAAACTTATAATTTTAAATTCTAAGTTAATTTAATTTGAACCAAAATTCACTTTAGGACTGAATTTATTCATTTAATGTAATGTTTTGGACTTAATTGACACTTTACAAAATTTTAGGATCAAAAAGCCCTTCTTCCCACTTTGATTTCCCAATGTAGTTAAACCCGGACCGAAGGTTGACCCGGTCGGGCCACCAATAGCAATTTTCCCGGGTAAAAGATGATCAAACCTGCGTTCAACCAGAAATTAACAAAGAAATTATTGACTCAAAAAACCAACTGGGTCACGATTAACCGGGTTCAACTGGCCGGCCGATCCAGGTCTAACTGCTTTGCCTTTACCTGGTATCCCAGGTTAGAGGGACGACTTTAACCGGTTTCACCAAACTTAAAGGATAGGAATTGCCGAAAAAATTCTTAAGGGACAAGATTAAACAAAACCTCAAAGTTGGGTGGCATAAAACATTTTTTAACCTATATTCTTCTTGATATATGTTGTGTGTACCCAAAGATTCGAGGCAATCTTTTAATATATGTGCCTTAAGGCAAGTGATATTAGAGGAGGTGATCATTGACAAGCTTTACTTGTTCTTTTGTAACTATATTTATAGAAAACTCTCTTTAATTGAAAATTTATTAATTTTAAATAAAAAACATTCATGTAAACCAAAGAAGTTGAGAATGTTATAAGTGCAATCACTAATTTGACCTCAAACCATAAGATATTATGTTTATAGATCTGTTTACAAATCACTAATTTAGCCTCTTCTCGCATGTGGATACACCATTCCCTCTAAAATTCTCAATAATTTCTTCTAATACTTTGACTTAGAGTTTTAATTTCTTTAAGTTTTCATTTTTGCCTTTAAGAGTTTTGTTTCACGGATGTTAGAGACTACATACATATAAAGAAAATCTCTTACTTACGACATTAAAAACTTTGTAATTTTAACATGTGAAAAAAGGAAAATAATTTTCAATTGAGTAAACTTATAATAAATAGTTTTTTTTAATAATTGAATGAGACTTATTAAGTGAAATAATATATAAAGTAAATTATATAATAAATATTTTTTCATTAAATTGCTTATGAAAAAATTACTAGAATAAAAAATATAATATATGCATACACAATAAAAATATAGTTTTGTTGACTCACTAACTCAAGATCGTTTATTGGCCTGAGTCTAATGAGGTGAGTGTTCCTTTTTTTTTAAAAAAAAAAAAAAGTCTACTGTGTGAAGTTTGAACCTGTGCAATGGTGTGAAGAAGACGCCTAATGAGTGGTCCAAACTGTCTAATTCTACATTAGTCAGTGTGGTAGGCTTTCCAGGCCAGCAAATTTGGAAGCAAGAGGAAAAAAATGTAATGTTGTTTGGAGTGGTGTTATTATTTTTAGGAAAAATAAAAAATAAAAACCACTAGCTCCTCAATATGTAGATCTATTCCATTAAAGAAATCCGAAATTACAGAGTAAATTGGATTATCAATCGACGAAATCCGAAAAACAAAAAATGTATGATAGCAGTTGAATTCAATTCTAAACCAGAAGGCATATGAAAAGGAGAGAAAAAAAAAATCATGAGTAGAAACTGAGGCAGAATACTGTCCAATTAGAGCAGCTTCACTCTTCAGAAAGAATTTGGAACCAACGGGAAACTAACATCTCCAACTAAATGGGGTAGACTAAAAGCAAACTTACTATGTTAAGCAATTACTTTGCCTTTCTTTACACTGATTTAAACAGTTTTAGTTTTCTTCTTTTTGGTTTTACATGATAGACCACCAGATAGACCGGGCTCGAACTCAAAACCTTCAACAAGGAAGACGACTTCAGTACCACTTAAGAATTGGTTGAGAGTTTCAGATTTGCAATTGGGTCACAAGTCATACTAGTCACAACTTACAGATCAGTCAAAAAACCCCGAAAATATTTTCAATTCATATTAATGGAAAAAACTTCATCCATTAAAACAGAAAGTACAGCTTTTTGATTTTCGATCTCCAAAACTTGCAGGTTGCCTCATAAAGGGTTTTCACCAGGTTACAAGAAGAAGCTGAGTAACCTAATTAAAGGAGTGATGAGCTCCAATTCTTGCATATTGCCGTAAAAGGTTTCACCATGTTACAAGAACATGTGGAGTAACTTTAAGTGATATACAACTCAGACAACAACTTTAGCTGTATACAGAGGGGGAAAAAGATGACATCACAGGGAGTATCATGCAACCCTAAAGCAACATCTAGAAACAGGTCAGTTGCATCTCAAAGATGAAGCAGATACAAAAGGTTCCCTGTGACTCCTGGGAAAGATAATACAGCAGTCAATCTTTGCAACTCCTCAATCAAGTCGCTCCATCTGCAACATGTACACCACTTGGTCAATCATTTGAACTATGATTATGTCAGTAAGGACATACGCTCCAAAAAAAGACTGCACAGTTCATTACTAAAAGGAAAAAAGAACAAAGCAAGGATAAGGAAGAGATGAAGATATGAACCTACCTTCCAAAGACCATCATTAAGATAATGCATGTTGTCCACCCCAATTCCTTTGTTGATCGACTTTCTGTAAAATAACCAAGTAGTTCAACTTATAACATAGAGCAATGACAAGTACAGAGAAAGCAACATTTTCTTGGTTTACGTTGGAAAGAGGCATTTGATTCACAATACATAATTCAAAATTTGACATGGCATAGCAAAGTTTGCTCTCCTAAAGCTTCTGCCACATTTCAGGCTACCAATTCTGACCATTTTTCCCATGTTTTTTGTAGCATGGCAAGCATGGCCACCATGGTTGGACTCTGCTAGGATGATCTAAGCATTTCATGCACAAGCGACTTAGGTTCCAGTAGATCAAAGATGTATTGCATGTTTTGCTTCAGGAAAGGGGGAATAGAAAGAAAGCTGCTCCCACTCAGTTTTGAGAACTTTATAGAACTATTTGCAACTAGAAGGAAGAATGTGCTTAAAGCTAAAAGACAATTTAGAAGCTCTTCATGACAAACTAAAAAAGGAAATACATACAGACAGAAATTTTAAATGAATGAACAGCAAGGCAGTGGATACCTCTATGTGACAAGACATCACTGACCCATGTAATTCAAGCATAAGTGCTTTTGGGTGATTATAATGCAATAAGCATGCAGGCCTTTAAGACTTCTTATAAGTCGAAAACGACAATGGTATTTTGCACTCCCATAAACAAAAGAAATCAAGACAAAGTCAGAGAGCAACTCACATGTCTTTTGCTGACATTTTTGTGAAGCCAATAGCAAGAGCGTGTTGCTTTCCTTCAGCCATTATAGCCTAAGAGTACAAGCAATTCAAAACAGGTAAAGACGTTGATATTTTATAAGAGAGAGAGAGAGAGAAAAGAGAACCTTAAAGCAGCTGATAAGGAATAGTGGACCACTTCAAAACATGTATTGAATCTATGGATAGATGACAGCAAGTAACCAGGCACAAAATATTCAAGAAGAAGAAAATTAAAACAATACCACCGGAGTTTCGGCATCCACTTCTTCATCCAAAACACCACCAGGAGATGTAAGACCAGGACACATGATGTTTGCACCAGCAAGGACAAATTTTATGGCTCCCCTGTCAACTTGCAACTTTTTCATTATGTTTGGATCTGTAAAACAAACAGCAATATGTAGTAATGAGTGCACTATATCTAAATTCCCATGACAAATGAAATTACAGAGGAGGAATCAAAAACATTTGGCTTTCATACCAGATAATCCAAGAATGACAAAACATGGGGCACTATAATTTTTCCCTTTTTTGTCTTAATAAAACACCAAAAGATCTATTTATCTTCGAAGGACTCTATCACAAAGGGAAACAATGCCCAAATACCAATTTGCTGTTTTGAATGCCACCAGACAGAAATTGTCCAAGCAATCATGCAGTAACTCTGTCATGAATCACGAGATGCATTGGATGACTACGGTTCAAATAAGAGACAATCTAAATGGCCTAATTAAGCAGTCAAGCGAAGGGCATAAGGTTACTATCGCACTACAACAAGGATGCAATAACAAGACAAGATACAAAAACTAATTCGATAAAGAAGCACTTTACATTGATGGAGGAGTCGTAGTGTAGGCATGTAAGGTCCATCACGAATGTTGAAAAACAAAGGGACATTGTTCACCAGCACCAAATTCAGATGATTTTGGCTGCAGGGCAAAGGAATATTTTAGTCAACCAAGTTTAAGCTATTTCGACCTTGATCAGGCAAGGTGACAGAAGAAGAAAAGCACACCATTTTGCGACAATAAGAGGGGATTTCTTGGGAAGCAAATCTTCCAGGACAGGTTCAAGGCCCGGGTACTACAATGGATATAAAACAGACATCAATTCAAATGTAACAAAAACAGTTGAAAGAAACTAACTTTCACTTCACAAACAATATATTATTGAGAATTTAAAACCTCTTCAGCAATGCTCTGTCGAATTTTTCTCTGCACCGACGCCTTCACTTGGTTTTGAGCAGACACATCCTCGTAAGAAAACCTAAGTGAACAAATTCAACATCAGCCACCAAAAAAAAAAAAGCTAACATCTTTACCTTACATTAAAAACCAAAAAGCTAAGATCAAATCGCAATAAACAAGCCGAACACAAGCGAAGATTCTTTCTGGGTTTTCCACACACTTATTCAAACTGAACAAAAGTGAACCTAAACACTCGGGCACATGTTAAAAGGAGTTAAGACAAACACGTTTAGAAACAGAGGAAAGACTTACTTCTTGAACATGTTTGGAAGTGGAGGGAAGGTGGAAAGAGTAGATCTTTTGACAAACAAATATGAGGGTTATGGGTTCTTTGCACAGATGGGTGTGTGCAAAGATGCGGGTTTTAGCGTGAGAGGAAGACAGAGAGTGATACCATCCGCCACTGCCGCTGGTGGTGGTGTTGATGGTTGTGGGAGTGGAACGCAAAGTGAAAAGCTAGTTGGGTTTTGGTGGGCTTTCTGTCGGATTTTGTGGGTTAAGGTAAAAGCAAAGATCTTTGGACTTCGAAAACACTTTGTGGTCTCGGATTTTTGAAGAGCCCAGTTCTTGATGCCTTGCTCACTTTGCAAGTTGGCCCATATTGGTTACTCTATGATGAATTGATGATATATACATATATTTTGGTTTCCCGCTTGTTTTCTGGCCCATTCAGGGTCAATGACTCTTGGTACTACGATGATATTTTAATTAAGTCATAGTTATTCTTTGGAGATTTTGATAATTTCATCAGGATTCTGTGTTAATAAAATTCAGGTTAGGTCATAGTGCTGTTAGTGATATATATATAGTTATATAGTGATTTTGACTGCATGTTGTACATTTTGTTGGGATAATCTCATTGTTATGCTGTTCAACATGCGCGTAGACCAACCCGTGTGGGTTCGTTTGCTCAAAAGCGAGGTTGAGGAAGGAGGAACAGCAGGGGATTAAGGGTCTAAGTTGGATCTATTTCAAAACTGTGCCAGAGTTCTATTTCTGACAATTAATTTGTGTTCCAAATTTTGGTAGACTTCTCTATGAATCTCCGTTATGTTTTCTTTTATTGACACGAGTTTATTTCATGCTTGTCGATTTATACTTAATGTGGTCAATGCATTCTTGAAGATTCTTGAATTGCTTTGTTTCTGAATCCCTTTTGTTATTTTGCTCGTTTTTTTAACCTGGACATGACACGAACACAATTGTGGATGCAAGACTTATTTTGAAGATCCCAAGTTTTAAAATGAAGTCAAGGTCTGTAAGTAATACTAGTTTCAAAGGTCCAATTGAAATTTCTTCACAAAAAAAGTTATCAATTGAAATGAGAAATAAACTACTGCTAGAAGGGTCCGCTGGATCGCTATGGTACTACCAACCCAAATTTGGAGTAATAAAATTATGCCATAATTGTGTTCCATCACATTCTGTGAGGGAACAAACACTTTAGGGGGTGAACATTATGCCTTAAAAGTTTTTACTGAATTTCATGGAAGCTTGCTCTTGTGCTAGGATGCCAGTTAATTTAAGTCACCATAAATTGGATGGAAAATGCATTACCTGTCCTGTAGCTTTTCTTTTTTCCATTTTTATCAATTACTCCAACACCTTTGGGTTAGGAGAAGACTACGCTATCTGTATGAATCACAGTTCAACAGCTGAAATAATTGCATTTCAAATGAAAAAAAAAAGACCGAGATGGTGAAAGAGTTAATGTGGCTAATGGAGGGAGTTAATGGAAGAAGCCAAATTTCTCTGGCAGACAGCATTGAAAACAACAATGTTACATTTAAGTTGCGACAATTTATTTTTGGCAAGAAAAAAACAAGAGCAGATCAGAGTTTTGTAATGAAGTCATAAATGTGAGTATTAATCTCCTCTGCCTTTTCTTGGTTAATGAAGTGACCAACTCCTTCCATCACAACAATTTCCTCCAACAATGGCACATATCGCTTGAACCCACCATTGTCAACATATTCTTTCATCCCTGGGGTCGTATATACCATGTCAAGATCACCCACAACGAACTTTACAGGCACTTTGATCTCTGCCCCAGTCCATGGTGCTGTGAGCTCCCAGTTCCTGCAACAACAAGAAGAAGCCTAGGCATCAGTTCACTTCTCATGCTTTTTGTATGCAATCTTTCTCAAGTGACTGTAGCTCTTAACCAGATTGTAAGTGAACATACAAATCTATAGCCCTATAGTAGTTTAATGCCCCAGTGAAGCCTTTTTGGTTGAATTTGTTGGCATAGTAAGCTAAGTCCTCTTCTGTAAACCAAGAGGGCAAGGAAATTGGATTCTTGGGATCGATGCCAAATGGGTTTTCCTTGAGCAAGCAAGGGGGACCTGGCTTACGATCTGTCAAAATCTTCTTCAATACTTCTGCAGTGCCAGCTTGTGCAATCTCAGCTTCAATGTGTCCTGGTTCCTGCCACAGCAATTAATTACTTAAACATTTTCAAAATATGAAACCAAAGTTTGCAACCAAAAATGATCATTTATGTGTTTAAAAGAAGTGTTTTAATGCAAAAAGCTCT
The DNA here is from genome assembly GCA_028386065.3 of Turnera subulata. Classification (NCBI taxonomy): domain Eukaryota; kingdom Viridiplantae; phylum Streptophyta; class Magnoliopsida; order Malpighiales; family Passifloraceae; genus Turnera; species Turnera subulata. Next base: position 36,408 of record JAKUCV010005396.1, read on the forward strand.
CTCTGTCTGTTTCATTGTGAAGCAAATAGATGTACCAATCAGTAAAAAGGCAATACATTGCTCTAATGATGCTAATGTTCTTGTTATGGTAAAGCTCAAGAAAAACAACATACCTGAAATCTGCACATATAGTAGTCATCTCCAAAAACTAGCCGCATACCCTCCACTGGCTTCATCTTAGGATTTCTTGGTCTGTAAGGGACACTTAGGCACACAAATCCCTTGACTCTATCAGGCTTAAACAAGCACAGGTACCATCCAACCTGGGCTCCCCAGTCATGTGCCACAAGAAACACTTTCTCCACACCAAGATGGTCAACTAGTGCTATAAGGTCACCAACAATGTGATGACAAGTATAGCTGGTGCTTGAAGCTGGACCTTCAGTGTCACCATAGCCCCTAAGGTCTGGAGCAACAGCATGGTACCCTAGTGAGCTTAGAGCAAGAATCTGATGGCGCCAGGTGTACCACAGCTCTGGGAAACCATGAAGAAATAGTATCACAGGCCCTTCTCCCTTTTCAGCTATGTGCATGTTTATGCCATTCACACTCACCATTCTATGACTTATCCCCTCCATGCCTCTCCTTCTCCTTAACCCCTTTTTTTTTTCTTTCTCCTTTCTGTTTTGCTCCTCTGCTTTTCTATTTGGTGTGTTTCGCATGTGAAAACAGCATGGTTCATATATAGGGAGCAAGTTGTTTCCTGATTTTCAGAAGGTGGTTAGCTTGTAAAATATTTACTTTGAACAGAAGTGGTTAGCAACCGCAGAGCAATAAATGGCAGTAAATGAGGGATTATGAAATCTGTACTTAAAATTGGTAGAGTGAATGATTGCGCTAAGTTCAAGATGGTGGCAGTTGGGCATGGCAGAGATGCTGCTGATAAGGAACTTTTCATTTCTCTCTTATGAATTCTTTTTCTTTCAAGATGGAATAGTATTCTTTAGAAAATTAATTGGTTTGGAGGGTGAAATGGAACATAATTTGATGTTCCTGACAGTGGTTTGGCTTAATCATAGACTGGGGAACCTCCTTTCAACCTACTAACTGTACAAATACTAGAGTTATTAAACACCAATCATTGAAGTGGTTCTACTCTTATTCTCTTTAAATAAGTTCTCTGATTTGAGTTTTGTGAATGAAACAATTTATTATTGTGAGAATTTTACCCTCTAATTAAGCCATTTTGACTGGAATTGGATTTTCTTCAGAGAGCTTCTGGATACTAATAACGAAATTCAACAAACGTGATTCCTCAAACAAAAAAAAAAAATGTGAGGTACTAACCAATTGATTTCCCCGTCAAGTTCTAAACATAGGACCAAGATTTTGTTTAAGATCTGTCTAACAATATTTGGAAACCGACAGAGCCGGGAAGTCCATGACATTCCTCTGACAAGTTATCTTGAAGCCATTGTTGACCAAAGTATCTTTGACTGATGGAATTCCCAGATTCAGGCTTTGCTCCATCTATCTTTTGCAATGATAAAAGGGATGAAAAGATGATGCGCATGAATCTACAGTTGACCATATTACTTGAAAATACATTCAGTTACTCTACTGCTGATTCATTCCCAAGATTACAAAGAACCTACTGTTCAGTTTTTACTCTCTAGCAGAACATTTTAGAGACATGCAAGAACTGGATTAAAAAACAACCGCAGCAAGTACCATGGGGTTGACTGGAATAAAAGAAACTTACTATAGACACCTAGTGAGTGTTTATCCAGATATGCTGCATTTGATTATCATTATGGCTAACAATTAAAATCTGGCGGCTCTTCTAGTTGGCAGGAGCTAGATTACAATTTGGGCACACTTGCATTGCTTCTAGAAGCGAGGAAGGTACTTTCCATTTATTGCATAAGCCATCATCCTTGTACAGTTTTCATTTGTTGTTCTTCCATTCATAATCCTAGGGAGCACCGAAACATGGCTGTGCTCTGCCCCATCCCCATTGTAGGTGAGAGTTATACCCAACCTCTCTAATGCTTGTATTATGAGGTGTAACTTCCAGGCCAGCGACATAATTCAGGTCAAGATACTACTTTTTTAGTGGAATTTAATGCTCCAACGCTCCAACCAATTGAAATAACATGGCTTAGTTATGATTTGCATCTTCAGAACTCAAGGGTATGGATATAAATGAGAGTCAAAGCAATGAGCTCTATTTTATTGGTACAACCGTGGCCTGAAGGTTTCAAGTTCGGTCTCAACTGCCTCAGTTGTCAGTTCCTTGCAAGAGTATTGCAGGGACTAGTCCTTAGCATTATTACAGCTATTCAGAAGACTTGAATTTTCCAAATCGCTCAAGTTTGGCCTGTAAAGTACTTTTGAATCCAGTCAAAGAATCCATCAAATCGATGCATCAAAAATTCCGACAAGAGCTTCAATTGCAAATTAGACCAGCAGGAACTGATCAATGAAGACTTTTTTAAGGCAGAAACTTCTTCAATTTTTTTTCAAACAAAAAAAAAGAATGTAATCCAATGACATTGGAGCACATCTCCACGAATAAAAGAGGAGAAGGCTCAAGCAGAAAGGATAGGATTCACTTGCTCTACGCACAGATAAAATCCTGGGAACTGCATGTGGGTTTCCCAAGAAGAACTTTGTGCGAGAAGAAAACAACATAGATCTTTATTGAACCTAACAGTAAAGAAAGAACATAAAAAAGACCAATCTATTCATCAAACAAACAGAGGGGATAAAACCCAATTCAGATTTCTGGCTCTTGAGATCACTCGCAACCCAAAGATTGTAACTTTGGCAGCCAGGAGCGAAACGCATAAAACCCTAAATCGAGACGAGTCAATTCACGGAGGACAAGTCAATTTATATAGAGGAATTTGGACAAAGCGAAATGACTATACTGCCCCCGTCCCTCCCATTCAATCTTTTTTTCCCCTTTTTCTTGATTTACTTGGAATTCGTTTTCTTTTTTTTTTTCTTCAATTGGCCCGGTTCCCTAAGATTGAAAAAAAATTATTTTTAAGATGGAAAATTTTACCCCTTAATGAGCCAACTTTACTCGAAATGGACTAAGATTTGAAAAAACTTCCTCTATTAATGAGCAAACTTTATTAGATTTCTGGCTACTTGTAATTAGCCGGAAAAAAGGTTGGATACAATGGCAACAATTGCATCCGGTCCATCAAGCAAGCCTCACAAATAATCTGTATTCTGAGCATAAAATGGCAAAGACTTGGACTAAGTTTATCTACACATGGAATGACAAGAGGAAAGTGAACGCAGCCTTGATGAATTTCTCTGAACTACTTGCCGCATCATTGTTTATGCATTTTTTTGGCACCAAGCTTATATATTTGTGGTTTATGGCGTCGGAATTGTTAAGCTAAAACAGGCGACTGCAAACAAAGTGGCGCCTTTGCTTGTCACCCTGTGCTGCTCCACCAAGGCTAGATGAATTGAGAGATAAAAGATTATGAATCCAACGATTAAGTACAAATGTGGAGGTCAGGAAGAATCCTTACAACCCTAGAGACAAATCAGGGTTCATCAAAACTCTCATCACAATTGAAGCCCAAGCATTAACTTAACAATGTTTTACACTTCCAAATGTGAACATCCTAGATGTTCTTGTGATATGGCTGCATTACATAATCTCCAAAAGAGGCATTGACTTTCCAACACTGGCTTCAGCGAAAAACATCTCCACTGCTATCAATTGTCACTACAGGCTCCAAGACATCAATCAAAACTAGCATTCAAGAATTTCAGCAACTCATTCCTTCTGTTTTCAGCCGCTTTGTCCTCCTTTGATTTGTCAAGTTTCAATAAAATCTACAGATAAGGAAGATAAGAGTGAGGATGTGATGATCAAATTGTTTACAGTATCTCTTTAAAAGATAATACAGGCAACTAAGAATAGTCTACCTTTTTTCCAGAAACAGCACTGCGACGCACCCCATCATCCTTGTCACGGCCTAAGAACTATAAGAAGCAATCAAAAGTGGTTAACAAATGGTAAAAACAATCAAAGATAAATGCAGATCACGCTCTAGCTATTGCTATACCTTAGAAAGCTGTACTGGGCCGCCACTCTCCTCACCTTGCTGCTTCTATATAAGGCTCCCATTGCCAAGACAAACCCGAGCCAGAAACAAAATCCAGGCAAGTCAACCAAACACCCAGACATCATGTCACAGACCCCAGCTCCAATTTTTCGAAGAGCCAACCATGAAGCAGGCAGAATGTATTATAAGTACCCTCTTGTAATAATCATGATGCATATATGACATCAAATGCTTTATAAGTTATCTGTGCAGTTGATTATAATACAGTGCAATGGCAGTGGCATACATAATCTTTTATCAGTCAACCAAGGATTAAAACATGAATTTATGAGTGCGGTCAAGTAAGACATCTCAAACACAGAATTAGAGAGAACAATCATCCAAGTGCAGTTAAGCAAGATATCTCAAACACATAGGAGACTGGTAGATCATCAATGTGATTTTAGTAAAACAATCATATTAAGACAAAAGCTTAAAGGAGACACTCGTCCTACCTCTTTAGCTTTGTGCTTCTGGTGCTTGTGCCGATGGCTCTTACTTCGTTCCTTTTCTTTGCTCTACAACACAAAAGGTAATAAGGGACTAGAACATACACGAAGAGAATGTATCAGATGAGGAGAAAAGGATGGTATCAAACAACAACCTTCTTTGACCTCTCATTCTTCTTGTGTCTCTTTGAATGATTAGACGCCTCATGCTCACTATCGGAAGAACTGTCGCTCCTGCAGGAACTCAATATGTATAAGAAAGCCGATAAGTGATGTTCATTCAAATGAGCATGAAATACAATGGCTACATAAACATTGATATAACAAACACCAATGCAAGAGCATAAAACAGAATATTTAGTTATAGTAGTTCCTACTTTCCCCCATTAGAAGATCAATCTCACGAAAAGTCCTAGACATTGCAAAACCCATGTTGGCATCTTATATTGAAAAATAAACCCAATAAAAAAGAGTTCCACAAGTAAAGATTAAAGCTTGAAAAACAGATAATCGGAAAGAAGAAATCATAATCAACATCACCACTAAATAGGCAAAAAAAAAAAAAAGAAGAAAGAAGAAAACACCCAATTTTAAACAAGCTAAAGAGAATCGCAGAGAAGGGAATACAGGGTAGTTTAGGAGGGGACCTGGAGGAGTAGGAATCATCATCGGAGTCATAAGAATGCCTGCGGCGGCGCCGTTTAGAACCGGATTTTGAGGTCTTCTTACGGGTCTTGAGGGCATCTCTGTCCCTGTCTCGCTCACGTCGATGGTTGCTACGATGGCGGCGGCGGCGGCGGCGGCGGGATGACGATGAGTCGGATGAGTAGGATGAGGAATCGGAGGTGTGAGAAGAGACGGAGGACGATGAGGCTGCCATTTTTTTATCAGACAAAGAAAGAGAGACTTTGGGAAATCACGAAAGAGGCACATGAGCTAATACAAGAGTTGTCTTCGAGGGTTTTGTTTTGTAATAGGCCCATTGGGCTTCTGCCACACTACCACTACTCTTTTTGCCTGTACTTTTGGGCCCTTTGCGTTTGCCTTTAGAGGGAAAAAAAAAAAAACCTTCTAATTATTGTGTTAAATTTAAGCCGAGCATAATTCTCAAAAATAAAAATAAAAATAAAAATAAAAACATAAAGACGAGCATAGACAAGATAGAATGTAGAAAATTTCGATTTCTATTGATTAAGATAGTCTATTTCATACTTCGTTTTGTTAAGTGAAAATCTCCAAAGGATACCATGGAGAAACAAATATCGAACCGACAATTACATAATCCGTAGATTATGTGAAGAAAGGAGAGACTTGTGCTATTTCAAAACGGGAAAACTAAAAATGCAAATACACTCCTGCTGGGGTCCAATGTGGAAGGGATGGCTAAATGTCCCGTTCAAGACCCCATATCTCCAATGGCCCAATCGAGTTATCAGCAATAATCCGACTTCATCTGTACATAGTATTCAACGACTCTTCCATGGCTAAGCAGCACTGGTTCAGCACCTCCTCGATCGAGGAATTAGATGCATCTTTCACAAGCAGCTCCCAATATATCACGTAATGATCATTTAATATCCGCATAGCTAGTGTACTCAACGATGCTTTGTTAAACTCACGTAGCAGCAAGCTTGCATTATTAATGGCCTTATGCAACTCAGCCTCGTCCGTCTTGTTGGATTCTATGCTCAAGAGTACATTCTCTCTTCTTATGAATCGAAATTGAGGGTCCTGTTGTAGAAACCAGCTACTTAGAGGATATCCCCCACCCAATACCGGTTAAGATCCAAGTAGGTGGTGATGATGAGCTGGTATTCCTTGCCATGCTCGACATCAGCAAGGTCCACCAGGTGCAGAGGCGCGTCTCGGGATAAAATAGCGGTTGGAGCAGAGGGATCGTGTGGCAAGAACTCAGATTAACACATATTGGGTATGAGTCTATAGGTGACTTCAGATGGGTGGCACATAGGGTTTAGGTTAAGACCATTGAAGCACTCAGATGATCCGTACATCGTGCTTGCCTTAGGCAACCTGTTACTGTAATAGTCAAGGGTTGGAATGTTTTGGGCCATGGCACATATGATCATGACTTCTAGGTGCTTTGTTTTAGGCCAAATCCTGACAATAATCCCTTCCCAGTTCTTTATGGAGCATTCTTTGATGATGAAGTCTGCGAGTTTCGGATTGCCGTTTAGGATTTTAGTCATGTATTCTCTTAAAGAAGGGTCTGTGACTTTAGGGTTTGATGCTGCACGAAGGGAATGAATTAAAGAGTATTTATTTTGGATTTACGGAGTAACCAAATATTTAAGGATATAGAAAATTACCACTTTAAATATTAGGTTGTAACACTCATTCTCAATATTTTTTCTAAAGATACACATACTCACCACTCAAGAAAAAAAACTAAAAAGAAAGAAAGTGTTTAAGTTTAAACCCAAAAGAACCATCTAAGAGAGTTAAAAGATAGACCCCACATGTAGAAAGTTTTTGGCGATGCCACATATCAAAACTTCAAACAATCATCCGAGCTCAACTATTATGCAGTAGAACAGAAATGTATCTTTTGTAATAAAGGGATGAAAAATATCGTAAAACATAAAGATAAAACATGATATTTCTCCATTTATTTACTAATCAAGCTCATGCTCAAAACTAAAAAAATTAATGTTGACGTCGAGCTTGAGCATGTGTTGGGTCAACCATACCAATATTGGACCCGTTTGCACTACTAACTACATTAGGGTTAAAACGAATTCGAGCATAAAAGAGAATAAATGAGCAGAAACAATATTTCCATGAGTGACAGATATTGCAAAAGAAGTATTTTAAATTTTGAGCTTCTCTTAGTTGACAATTCATTTCTCTTTGTTTATGTGATAAGTCTAATGCCATCAAAACAATATTTTCTTAGCATAGATCGTTTAAACATGGAAATTACAATCAATTCCTACAGTTCTTCAAAAGAATTAGATCTTCGGTTTAATATGCAATATCCTTTGCATGCTCCCCTAAGTTGGTAACCTCAACGCTACACCTATATTATCAAATATAAGAATAACATTCAATAATTTTGTATTGTAAAACTTTTTTATTACTTAAATTTAAACAGTAACACATTATATGTAACTACTACCTTGACCTACCTAACAAGGGAAAATAATGATTTTCATTTGGATTTTTTATGCACAAGACTCGTCCTCGTCCTTGGTGTCCCCAAATTATTCCCTCCGAGTGTAAGATATTCCAAAAATTAATGTCATCTTTCTTGCCATGTCCAGATATTACGACACAATGCTTAACTTATGGCTCTGATGGATTCACCCAGGGTATATGGCTTGATACAAATAAGCAAATGTTTAATTTTTTTGGGATGCAGAAGAAGAAAAAGTAGAGGTAGAGAAAAGAAAGTAAATATTGAAATTATCGTGTTTTGTACCTCTTCCTTCAGCTTGAAGAATTTGGGGCAAACATACAAGGATCCAAACAGAAAAGAGGAAATGCCAATGAAGGTGCAGAAGAAGAGGAAATGCCAATGAAGGTGTAGTTTATATTAGGATGGATGCCTCACAAAAAAAGAAAGAAAAAATTAAAAAGAAAGAAAGTGTTTAAGTTTAAATCCAAAAGAATCCACCTAATGGAGTTAAACTTGAGAAAGAGTGCAGCTCTCTCTGCCAAAGGAAATTATTCCCAATTTTGACTATTTTTTTTAAAGAAATTAGTATATTTTAATAAACTGGACCCCAAAATCTCAAAATCAATTACAGGTCAAATCCCTCTAATTGATTGATTTGTGTTGTGATTGATTTAACCATTATTATGATTGAATGCAATTAAGGAATTACATAATTCTTGAATTACATAATTTCGAATCATCTTTAACAAGGTATAAGAAGATATCAAACTTTACTATATATAATCAATTGCACATATATTCCATTTTCAACAAACTTGGATACATGAAGCGAATACCAGGGTTTCTTTGAGAGCTTTCTTTTAGGCCTCATCAGGGTATGAGGTAACATCCTCTGAAGGATTCCTTCGTTCTTCTTTACAAACTTTTAGTTTGTAGGTTTCCACGTAGTTTTATTGAGTTAGTAGTAAACTGCCGGGAAGGTTTTGAGTAACTCTGAGAAATTTGGGTATATAAATGATTAATAAAAAATAAGAAAAAAATCTAGGATACACATATTGAGGCAAAGTGCAATTCGGTATTAACACTTTTTTTCTTTTTCAACGACCTACCCAATATTACTTGGTCGTTGTAAAACTTTCTTCTTCTTTTTTCTTTGGCCAGAAAACATAGCATACTTCATTTACAACATCGGGTACAATTACAATGATATAGCTATGTGCCTTTCTGATTAGGAAAATATATATTCGATCCCCAATTTAAGGCCTATTCTATCAATAAGTACAAACAGAAATCGCAATGCCAGGCCACAGAAACAACATGAAGGGACTAGACACCATACAGGTGTTTAATTTTAACAATACCCTCCCCCATATATCTACAAAGCCTAGATGTTAACATTAGGCAGGTGGTCGAAAAATAGAAAAAAATGAGTGACCAGGCCATGGATCTGATACACATATGTTCCCATGTATACATTATATAACTGGACCAGCTGGTGCTTCTGCAAATCAATAAGAAATACATATATCATATGTATAAATATCAGTAACTTATTAATTAGAACATCAAAGCCATCCCATTTTTCGAATTGAAAGAGTGAACCAATCCAATTGGCTCCATATATTGTTCATCATAAAAAACTTAAAAACCATGGATATGGCAACTTATAGTCTGATGATGTATTTTTTGTATTTTTTTTTCAGGCAACAAATTTAATCAGCAGTACAAACAAATATGATGACACAAAAAAAATTTCCAAAACAAACTATAAAAAATTTAAAAACACTCTCGTTTTTTTTTTCTTCTTTCAATCAATCAATCAATCAAATGAGATCTTCAGCGCCTCATTTTTTTTTTTTTTATCATTTCTTTACTCTTTCCCTTCTCAATTTTTTTTTTTACACTTGTTGGTGTCTGGTGAAGTAGGGAACATAGGGCACTCCTGTTTGCTTGATCCAGCTATCAATCTTAAGGAACCTTCCTGGTGTAAAGTGAATGGCGTGTGAGCGTGTGATGGTCTTGATCCCGTTCCATGTCACCCTCTTGTCCATCTTCGAGCCAGGGCCGTAGTTGTTGTACTCTCCATACCAACATGTCTTGAGCCCGAAGGTACCTGCCCATGGAAGCCACCCATCTGGTTGGATCAGGTCGCCGATGTAGGATTCCATGATGACGGTCCTGGAGAACTCCTTCCACGGGCGGCCCAGGTACGACTTGAACTTGAGCCTCTCGGATTCCAAGTCAGGGTGGGCGGTGAGGGTGCCGTTCTGGATGATGATCGCGGAGGGTTGCCTCCTCTGCTTCCTTCCCTGCGCGGTGATGATGTTCTGCTGGTTCTCCATTGGCTTGCGCACCAAGAATTTGCAGTTCTGGAAGACGGAGATGGCGTCGCCGAACACGAAGTCGATGGTCCCGGAGATGGAGCAGTCGCGGTAGAACTGGCGCTTGGTGTGCGCGTATAGTGTGTCCTGGTGACCGTCCATGTGGACGTTGTAGAAGACTGCGTAGTCGGCGGAGACACGAAGTGCCACGGCTTGATGCCCCTGTGGTCCGGCTGTGTTCTCGAATCCAATGTCCTTTGCTAGGAAATTGTCCGCCTGAACAACTGCATATGCATCAAAGATGTCATGAATTATATGATCCATGCAATTCGTAATATGTTTAGTAATGCAAAAGAATCTGTGGTTACTTTACTTACTAACAGTTGCAGTGTGATAGGTGGTGACTCCGTCGTGGAAGTTCTTGTTACCGGTGATGCGGGTCTTGGTAGGACCATCCCCAATCACAACCAAGTTGCTCATGTTCCTAGGAAACTCCACATACTCATGATAAACTCCTTCCTTGATGTATAACACTTTCATCTTCTCGCTGTTCCTGGGGATTTTCTCCAGTGCTTTCTTGATGGTTTTGTAGTCTCCACTTCCATCCTTGGCCACAACAATGGTAGGCTTGAGCTTGGTAAGAGGAGTGAACATGAGCTTTCTTCTTCCAGCATCAACCCATGTTGGCACGTCACTGGGGTCGTGCCCCATAACTGGAACATCATCAGCATCATCAGCAAGAAGCCTGCGGTTCATACCTGAGAGCTGCAATGAGTTGATCACGGAAGAGAGTCCTGACACAATGTCAAGCCCGTTGCTGCTTAGCTCCATGGAAGTTTTCAACAAGGCCTTCATTTTGTCTCCAGCTTCAGTGGTGGTGTTCTCGAATCCATCCAGGCAGGTCTCCTGGTATGTAATGGTGGCGCTGAGCCAGGTCTTGAGATCAGCCATCATTTCCTCCAGCCTGGTGATGTCGAATTCTGAGACCTTGTTGATGGAGTTCTCCAGCTCGATCATTGACATGTTCATCAGCTCCCTGCACCCTGTAAGAGCCTGATGGGTTCTTGGGTCCTTCTCGAGATCTTTCAACAGGTTTGATTTCCTGGAAGCCTCAGCTATGTTCTTCTTTGCAACCTTGAAGGCTACTTGGATGAGTTCTTTAGGGTCAGTTGTGTTTCCTGCATTCTTCTGGAGGCTATCCTCACATGTTTTCTTGTAATCTGTAGGTTGGCAAATGGACTTGATTGCCTTCATGGAAGCAGAGATATCCTTTGTGGTCTTCCTTGTGCTGTCACTTACAGCGTCACCCTCTCCATTCTCGAGGCCAACACCTACAGTCACGGCAATCACCATGGCTACCAGCAGGAAAGAAGAGACGCCAATGATGGCAAACCTCTTCTTCTTCTTTGTATCTTCACCCGCCATTTTTTTCCTCTTTTTTTCTTTTTTTTTTCCTTTTTCAGAAGAATGCTCCAAAAAAGAGCAGCTTTTTGTCTTTTGGGGGTTTTTTCTTACAAAGATAGGGCAAAAAAAGAACCCCCCACTGAGGTTTAAGGAAGAGGGACTTTTGAATAGCTGGAAGGAGTCCCCCTTTGGTTCCTGAAGACCCCTACTTTATTGCTATTGAAAAAATGAGCTGATTGTTAAATGTATATATAGGAAGATGTTCTTCCTAGCTTGGCTTTTTAATTTGTCTGTTACAAAACCTGAGGCACAGAGTAAAATGCGAGAGTCAAAGACCAGGCTCCATGGTTCTCATTGTTTTCCCTGAAATTCCTGAAGTTATGTGGAGGAGCACCTCTGCTGGTCCTTGTCAAATTTGGCTCCTCCACTTTTGACCAGTTATTTTCACAGATATCTGATTCCTTATAGTCATTTCTCAAAATAGACTAATACAAGCATGAAGTTATTATTATTTTTTTTGGGATATTAACAACTTATAAAATTTAGATGTGCTGTGCAGGATAAAAATCTTTTGTATGCTATCGTCTGAAATTGATACGCTTGAACATGTAAGAAGGTAATAGCTGGTTTTGGATTAAGGTTTAAGTATTATTATTATATGGTATGATTAGCACGGAACTAAATCCTCCAAAGAAATGTAGAATCCAAATATGGATGTCATACACAAACCTAAATAAGAGTGCTTGGCATGACCTCTGTACCCATACATTTGTAAAATGGTAATTCAGCTCAACCAATGTTAAAATCATCAAAGAAAAAAAGAAACAAAGAACTGGCAGCCAATGGGGAAGTGCTTTCAACAGTCATTGTGGACATAATCACTGCAAACCACCATTGTAAGGCACTCTACTACCTGGCAGCCAGGAATCTGCTTGTATGAAGTTAGAGGGTGTAAAATTAGCAGCATCAGTCCCATTAATCACATGATAACCAGGCCACCTGTTCCTCTTAGTAACATCTGATCCTGGACCAGTGTTACTGAATTCTGCATAATAAAGTGTACTAAGTGCATAATCCCCTGACCATTCAACCCAGCCGGTAGGATCGATTGATCCATCGATAAAGGATTGGATAACAATTGTTCTTGAATAGTCCTTCCAAGGCCTACCGAGGTATGACTTTGTGGCACCATTACTTGTAGCCAAATCCTGAGATGCTCTGATACAGCAATTCTGGATAGAAGTGCCTGTGTTTTGGTTAGGATCAGTCCTACCTTGAGCAGTAACAGCATTGAATTGGTTATCCAAGGGTAGTCTTGAATACATGGTGCAATTTTGGAACACAGCCGCGGCATTGCCGAATATGTAGTCCACAGTGCCATATATTTCACAGTCTCTGTAAAATTGTCTGAAGGAATGAGCATATAAGGTGTCCTGGTAGCCTTCAATGCTACACCTGTAAAATGTGGACATATCTGCTCCATTTCTAACTGCTACTGCTTGATGCTTGATTGACCCTGCTGTGTTACGAAATGTTATGTTGACTGCAACAAATCCTTTCCCTACCACAGCTGCAATGAGAATCATCACAGAAAGTATTAGACAGACTCATCAGAAAGGCACAAAGTTTGATAAATTACCAATATGAAATTTATAGGCTAGACTTCTGTAGTTTAATGTTCCAAATAAATCTTGACCGGATTAGGTAATGGCGATCATTAAATAGAATAGCATATTCCTTTGTTACTTTCTAATTTTAAGGTTAGACTTATGAGGTTTAATAAACTATGGCATTGTCAGCTTTCCCTGTCTTAAGAATTGAACTCGCTTTGAACTTGGACTATACATTAATCACTATCATGTTAATTTGTATTAGTGAATTTTCTTACTAGAGATGCATAGAAGACCTGTAACTTGACCAAAGTTAAGTTTTAGTATGACTTACCAAATGTGGCAGAATTAAATGTAGTCCACCCATCTACTACATTCCTGTCTCCAGTTATCACAGTCCTGTTTATGCCTTCACCTATCAGCATCACATAGTTTTTGTGCTTAGGTATGGAAACATACTCATTATAGACTCCAGCAGCCACATAAATCACAAAATATCCAGCGCTAATATCAGTGTCACGTGGTGCTGCATCAACTGCATCACTAATGGTTGTAAAGTTCCCATTTCCATCAGGATTCACAACAACAAATTGGTTCACCAGGAACCCATTCCACGAAAATTGAAGTAACTTTCGTCTTCCACTTACAGACTCATATAATCTTCTTCTATCCTCTCTTGACATCTTTAGTGGTAAGTATTGGTCTGCACCTTTTCCCATGTTGGCAAATGTGTGCTCTCTTTCTGTCAGGAATCTACCTTTCTTTGTCTCACGAACCCAACCAAGCCTGAAAAGTGCAAGAGATACACTATAATGCATTCTTCCATTAGAGAGAGGAGGGAATATGCCATTCATGAAGCTCAGGGCTTGTGTTGAGGCAGCATTAAGCCCATCCACACTGGTTTCAAGGTTGGTCAAAGTTGCACTAAGAAGGGTTTGTATATCACTGGCTTGGAAGCTAGGAAGACTATCAGAGGAACTTATTGTTTGTAATATATCTGTCAAGGCATCTATGTTTAGCTGAGCTAGGAACTGACAATCTTCAAGGGCATAGATGGTGGATTTCAAGGATGTGGAGGGAAGGTTTAAGTAATATTCCACTAAGGAAAGAATTTGTTGAGCATTTGACAAGGATTGGCTGATGGAGATTTTGGCATAGTCTTGTATGGTTCGAGGCTTATCAGAAGGCAAACTGGATAAACAAAAGTCTGGGAAACGTGTGTAGGTGTTGCAAATGGTCTCTGGAGTATTGTAGGTTGATGGTAGCAGTCCTGCAAGGGAGGATGGGAATAAGAGCATGATCAGAAATAGAGAAGTGGTGCATAGGGAATATAGCTTGGAACAAGCCATGTTAATGGAAAAAAATTAGATAATAGGAATTCTGGGCTTAGGAGAACTTATATGCAAGGGATAGGTGAGTATATATTTTACATTTCTTGAGTTAACAAATTTATGCGCTACCACTTATGAACTATTGCAATATCTGCCCTTCAATAGAACCTAGACAAAAGAGTTTATTATTGTGTCGCATATTTTGGGCAGAACTTAAATCACATAGGAAGTGCTTGGCCTGTCAAGCTCAGACTCATTGACATATTAAGTCAATCTCAAGGTAGAAGATTCTTTACTTGGAATACATATGCATCCGTGCACAAGTGTTAGCTACTAGTTGTCCAGAGATTACTCTTGTATTGATCCATAACAACAAAAAAAAAATTAATGCAACACCATTATCATTATTTCATATCTGGCAAGTGCATGTATACTAGATGTATAAAAGGACCAACAGGAATTTTCAGTTTTCACCAAGAAATTCTTGGTTACAAAGCATTTTCAAGTAGGCAAGACAGTATTGATCATAACTTTAGGCTCTATATTCTTCGTTGGAACTGGTAGGATTCTTGAAACCAATATTCTATATTGAAAGGGACCGTTATTCCAGACAAGAGCATTAATATATTGACAAAAATAGAGGTTATGATCAATCAAGGAGAGGATCAGTTATATGTTGTAAATTGCAATCATGGGAAGACATAACAGTTTCATGGATTATATAAATTAATGGCAGCTCTATTTTAGCTGTTTCTGGCCATTATTATGAAAACAAACGTGGCCCGCAATTATGGCCAAGAAATTAATAGCTTACTGAATTGCATACTATGTTTTCATTTTCTTTTTCATCTTTGATGGAGACTTTGACTAAGGAAGGATGCCTTTGTTTCAAAGAAAGCTAAATGGTTGTGTACTTCAATTGATGAAGTGGGATTTGACTAATCCTATACATTGAAGAAACACAAGGCCTAACAATAATAAATTGCACATAACAAGATTTTCGAATATATTGGCTCCACCAAGAAACAGCCACCCACCTGTTCTGTTTGGGGTTAGTGGAGTCCATGTTTAAACACCAAACACCAACAAAATTTCTTCTTAGACTCTAGCTATATAAACAGTGTTGATCTTAACTACTTCTTTTCCCCATAGCTAGGTGATACCTTGGCCGTTCCTTACTGGGGTCTAATGACTTTTGGCTTCAAGGTGATTAAAACCCCACCCCAGAAGTCTCAGCCACATTAAAAGAACAGACATGGCCACATGATGTGGGACTCTTGATCTTCAGTTGATGTCTTGCCAGTTAAGATCGGTTACATTCTCTAATATTAGTGCTTATTTGGTCCCTTTCTATCCATTGCCTGTCACTGATCCCAGGAAGTCAACCAACCTAAGATCATAACTGTCCTATAGTGGAGTTCATTTGTCTGCAGGAATCTACATTACATCAAGAAACAAGCTAATTAAGCCTTGAAGTTGTAAATGTAGGTCATGTTATACCAGACATCATTTTAAACCAAACTTCTGGCATTCCTTTTTCTCTTTTATTAATGCTTGGATTTGCTATGATTGGCCTCTCTTTTTTAGCCTTTGTACTAAATGGATAATACAAACAAAAGCCAACACATAACAAATTAATAATAGCTTCCAGACTCTTTGTTTATTATACTGCAGAATCATGAGGCACATTATTTTCATTAAGGAACTAATATAATATATTTTGTTAAATTGAACACCGAATACAAGAATCAATATAGTTTTTGAAAGAAAAATAATTGTACAACCAAGTCAAAATAATACAAATCTAGAATGGCATTCATATTAAACCAGCAAAAAAAGGCACTCCTGTTGCTGGCAACCAAACATCTCCTTGCGTGAAGTTGGTCACTGTGAAGTTAGCTGCATCAGTCACATTAATGACATGGAAACCAGGCCATGTAACCCTCTTAGTAGTTTTTGATCCTGCACCACTATTGTTGAATTCCGCATAATAAAGTGTAGCAAGTGCAAAATCCCCTGACCATGGAGCCCAACCAGAAGGATCAATCAAGCTAGCAATTGTAGATTGCATGACAATTGTTCTTGAATACTCCTTCCATGGGCGGCCTAGGTAAGTCTGTACCGTGAAATTACCTGAGGCCAAGTCCTTTGCAGCTTTTATGCTGCAATTTTGAATAGAAATGCCTGTGTTCTGATTAGGATCAGTTCTACCTTGTGCAGTTATGGTATTGAACTGGCCATTCATTGGAAGTCTTGAAAAGATTTTGCAGTTCTGAAACACAACTGCAGCATTTCCAAATATGTAATCTACTGTGCCATAAATTTCACAGTCTCTGTAGAATTGCCTGAGAGAATGTGTGTATAGGGTGTCTTGGTAACCTTCAAAACTGCAGTTATAGAAAGCAGACATGTCCGCTCCATTTCGAACCGCCACGGCTTGATGCTTTGCTGCTCCTGCTGTGTTACGAAATGTTATGTTCACTGCAACAAAGCCTTGACCAACAACAGCTGCAAAAGGAAATATTTATCTCATTCAGTGCAACTAAATAACAAGCTTCAAGTATTTCATTTTAAGAATAATAAAAAAAAAAAAAAGAAATGGCAGTGGTCCTTGGTTGAAACCTAGCTTGCTTTAAAATTTTCTTAAAAGTAACTTTTACTTGTAGTTGCAGCAAGGATTCTTTATCTAGTTATCTAATTAATTTATTAATTCTTCAATTTTTTATATGTTGCATAGAACTGTTGACTTCTTGACCAATCCCAGTTTAAAACTGATTAAACAAAAAACAGTACCATGTGGTTGGTATTGATCTCCAGAAAAAGAAATTAAACAGTATGGATACTAAGATAAACGTACCAAATGTTGCAGAATTGAATGTAGTCCAGCCATCAACCACACTCCGGTTGCCGGTAATCACTGTCTTGCCAATGCCATCTCCTATCATCATAATATTCTGCTTGTTCTTGGGGATGGAAACATACTCGTTGTATACTCCCTTAACCACATAAATCACAAAGTACTGATTGCCAGGAGCGGTGGTATTTGGTGCTGCGGCTACTGCATCATTAATGGTGGTGAAATTCCCAGTTCCCTTTCTGTTTACCACCACCATTTGGCTCACTGAAGCACCTCCTCCACCAGCAGCTACTTGAAGAAGCTTTCTTGAACTGACATACTCCAAAAGTTTTCGAACCCGGTTGGGCATTTCGAACTGCTCCCTTCCTGTCTGGGATCTGCCACCTTTCTTTTTCTTAGGAACCCAACCATGTTTGAAAAATGCAAGAGACACACTGCAATGCTTTTTGCCTGTAGAGAGTGGAGCCAACAGGTTGTTCAAGATGTCTGATGCTTGTGACGTGGTCCTGAGCCCATCTAAGCAAGTATCAAGGTTAGTCAGAGTAGCACTAAGCAGGGTCTGCAAATCATCAGCCTGCAGGGTTTGGAGAGCATCAGTGTAGTTGACAACATTGGAAATGTGGGTCAAAGAATCTATGTTTAGTTGAGCTAAGAACTGGCAATCCTGAAGTGCACGAATGACTGATGCAAAGTACATAGAAGGAAGCTGCAGCTTGAGGAAGTGCTTAACCAGTTTAAGAAACTGCTTGTTATATGACAGGGCCTGATCAATGGAAATCCTGCCGTAGTCATGCAGGGAGGCTGAGTGGTTATCAGGTAAAGAGGATCTGCAAAAGTAAGGGTAAGGCGTGGAATTGCAGAATTTATCAGGTGTGCCAGAAACTGAGGGCAAGGAGGTTGCAAGAGATGGGGAGAAGAAGAAGAGCACGAGCAAAATAGTGCAAAGGGTAGATGCCTTGTGAGACATTTTGGTCATACTAATTATTGGTATGATGGTGACTTTTAGGCTTATGTTATGCCTCTATAAATAGGAGATATAGGCAACTACTGAGTTAAGGATTAATACATGCTTTGAGTACGTTGGCATGCATATCTTTCTATTATATATCCAATAAAAGGGTGTTGATCTTACTGGACATTTGACAAATATTGGAGAACGTACCCAACTTGTTCCCTTTGTTATGCTAGTTTTTTGTCAGAGTTTCTTTCCCCAGTTTGGTACCCCAGTTTGGTACACAAGATACTCAAAACCGCGTTGATCATAATAATGCATGGAGCAAGTAGCAACCACCGGCTCACATAAATGGATTAAGTAACTTTGTATGTTTGTCTTCTTTCTAAGATTCCTAGCTAGTTTACAATCTTCCAATGTATCTAAGTGAAGCTGCTATTCGGTGGTGAAGATTAATTTATAAAATTGCAATATTGCTTGTTAACAACACATGCATGTGTGTGTTACTGCATGCATTGGGTATGGTTTATAAAGTAATTTAACTGGAAGTCAAATGAGAGTTAATTCAAGGTACGTACTTTGACTTTGAAGTTTGAATACCGTGTCTCATTGTGAGCAATAAACTACAAATACCATGGTAATTATTGTTGATAAAATATTTAAGGAATCCTTGGTTCTTCAAAAGGGGGGGAAAAAAACAAAATAAAGGGATCCTCACTGGAACCTTGTTGGCTTAAGTGATAGAAGAAACCCAGAAAAGGCCAAAGAGTAGAATGCCAAATTGTCAACGCCGGGAAGGTTTACAAGAAGGTACGTGAATATAGAAGTTTGATTGTTTTTCATGAGTTATAAGGATCCCCATCTTATAAGGAAGGTTACTAAATCCGGTTCAGTCATTTAGCCATTTTCGTGACCATCCAATATTCATGGTTTAACCCGGTGTGATTGATACATAAATTAATAACTAGAAAATATGAAAAAAAAAATAATAAGTTTCCTTTCAGAAGGTCCAACCAAGATCTGGTTTGGCCAAGAAAAATTAGGGTGATATTAATCTTCAATTTATAAAAATCGGAAATGTGTTACTAAACCCGGAAGACTAGTGAAATCTGCTATGACTCGGCTGGGTTTTTCAGGGCTACAACTCGAAAAGGTTAAAAATCTGGATTGACTTCTAAGTCCTAGTTTTCCCGGTTCAACCGACCGGGGAAGAACCAGATTAAACAATAATGCTTGAGTGCCTATTATTATTATTAGGCAAAATTTCATTTAGCACACTTTAACTTAATGGAGTATCAATTTGGCCATTTAATTATTTGTTTGAACATTCTAACAATTTAATTTGCCTATTGATCACAATTAAATTAAAGCATTCAACCTTGTAAAAAAACAAAAGATAAGTTAAAAAAAATATTTTTTGTAAATATAAATATAAATTCTTTTCTTTTATATATTTTATTTTTGGATGGCAAGGATTTTTGAATCTTAGAGGAAACGATGGAGAAGGACTGGGTGGTTAATTTTGATTTTGGATGTTAAACAGTTTTGAATGATAGAACAGGGGAGGGGGAGAAGGATTGTTGGGAAATAAGTAAATAGAATTTATCTTAAAATTTTTTACAAAAAAAAATTTAAACATGCATCTACAAAACATAGTTTTTTTAGGAAGGTATAACGGCATGCTTTTTTTAAAAGATAAAATGGTTTACTTGTGATGAGATGATAAATTAAATTATTAAAATATTCAAACAAATAATTAGATGGCCAAGTTGATACTCTATTAAAGTTAAAGTGTGCTAAATAAAATTTTGTCTTATTATTATGATGATGATGATGATGATGGTTTGCTTTTGAGCGTTAGGAGTCAATAAGGCATGTAGATGGAAGGGTTCACATAACCAATATAAATCATAAATAGTAATTATTATATTTCTCTCAAACATAATTTTTGATATTATAATATGGGTTTCTCTATCTTGTGTCCTAGGGACACATGATAAGTCATCGAAAAAAGAAATAAAACCTCACAATTAATGAATATCATTCCTATAGTGACTGAAATAACCTCCCATTATTATGTTTTAAATTAATTATATTCTACAAATCATCTTTATGAAAGGGCTATTTTAGTCCATAGGAAAACAAATCTCATTAATTATGAGATTTTATTTCCTTTTTCGATAACTTATCATGTGCCCCTAAGGCACAAGATAAAAAAACCCTTATAATATATACCTCTCTTTCCTCGTGCACTCGTTTATGTGCCGAGGCATCTTCTTGGTCCAGCGTGTAAAGAATAAATTAGAAAGAGATTTTCTACATAAACCACAACAATTGCAAAAGGAGTTCCTTAGCACCAACTCTTAACATCACCAGGTTTAGGTTAATCTGAATCAAGATAGAAATCATAAAAATTGGCACTTCTCGTACCTAAAGTGTTACATTGGTAAGACTCAAATTCGAAATGCCTTAATGGCTTCAAGTCATTGTTAATCTATATGGCAACTGTAATGCTAAAGATTTCCAGCAAAGAGATTTAGGCAAAAATAGATTTGATAGAGATTTTAACCTTCCCATTCCCAACATGAGCTTGTCGTATAAGAATCTTAAAACTCCTATTTTTAGCACCACTGCTCTATTCTAAGATTTAATAACACCAACTAGCTGATGTAACCTATGGGAGCTTAAAAGCATAATTATCAGACCTGGCCCGAACACAAACCCAGAAAAGGTCGCGGGCCGCGGTTCAGAGATCGAACCGGGTTCGAATCGAGGGTTCAATGTAATTGACCCAGAATAATACTTATTAAATAATTAATTAATTTAATCTATGCATAGATATTTACCTATATTTTGATAATAAAAATTAAATATAAATTCTTAATTTCTATTAAATAATATAATTTTATGTAAAAGTAAAAAAAAATAATTCTTTTGTGTTTTGTGACTTAAAATTGACCCGGCTGGGTCATTGGTTCAACCGGGTCGCCACAAAATCGGCCGGGTCAACGGGTTTTAAACTGTTCACTTGCAAGCCCGGTTCAACACTTCTAAAAACCCAAAATACGTTGCGGGTCACAATTCAACTGATCGAACCGGCCAGGCCGGGCCGGGTTTGATAACTATGGTTAAAAAAGATATCTTGGCTAAGCTACAATAGCTCCAACTAGCTGATCTAACCTATGGGGACTTAAAAGACTTATATTTTGATATCTACTGTAAACGCCTGGATTTTCTTGCTCTCACTAACGATTCTTCCATGGACTAAGTGCAACTAATATAGCCTGCTAACTCCAAAATTCCAAGGCATCCACTCCCATATAATTTGTATTTCTTCTTCAAATCCAGTAAAAAAGAAACAGCATTTTGAACTTCTCAAATATCTTCAACTTAAAGCACACTCTGACCATTGATTAGCCACATCAACATCTATAATTCCCACATTCTTGAAACTGTGCTTATATATACCAAATTTGGACAAAGAAATTAAATGAATTGAAGTAGTATTGGTCCAGAAATGGCCCAGAAATAAATATCATGACTTACACATGCATGACAAGAACACAATATATAGTGGACCTCCATTTCTCAATCAGGCAATATAAAGCCATACAAGATTGACCAAAGGCTGCTGTCAACCTTCCTGAAAGTCCACACAGATTTTATTATCAGAATTGCATTCACCAATTAGACCAAGTGGATTAAGGGTACAGTGTTAAATTGCTGACTCATTCAAAAATGGCCCGCGGATTCATATAATTCTCTTTGTGCTGTATTTTAGTTAATGTTTCTGGTTGCTTCCATTAATATTTTATACAATTCCAAGTCTTTATCACCCGAACATTCCTAGTTCCTACATCTTTCTGCCACGTTCTTTTACAGTTGTGTCACATAATCTTTTTTTTTTTTTACATGAAACACATGATTTTGTTGTGTTTTCGAAGCTCAAATCCATAAAATGCTTAATCAAAACTTGTCATGTTGCCTGCATCTTCAGGTATCATATAAACTTTTACTGATAAATTCCTACATGATCATCCGTACATAACAAGAAGCACTAACTATGGCTGCCAATAAACCTGTCAAAAACCTCTTCTCTTATGTCTACTCCAAAACCATACTCTTCTTTGAGCTCTTCTTCTTCCAAGTAGTAGTCCTAATCCGGTGTGCCGTCCCAGGAAGCATCATAGTCAGTTCTGCTAAACTTTTTCGCATAATCACCACCCAATACCTTAACCTCATCGAAGAAGAGAACCCGACATTTTGTTACAGCCAGAAATGGAGGAGGCAGCAGCAGCAGCAGCAGTGCATGGATTGTGCTGTGTGCTTGTCAGAATTCTTGGAAGGGGAGAGGGTGAGGAGATTGCATAGTTGCAGGCATATTTTCCACAAGGAGTGCCTAGACAAATGGTTGCAGTATATGGCTACTTGTCCAGTTTGCAGGGCTAAGGTTTTGCCAGATGAGATTGTGTCAAATTATCAGCAGCTCCAGAATGAGATAGTGAATGGTGCCACCAAGGGCTATGATGATATCATTTTTTTGTTGTCTGCATTGTATGGTGATAGTTTACGTAGATTCTTCTAATAGTCTTTCAATTTTATTTTCTTTTTTTCTAAGGTTAGATGAATTCTCTTGCACACATCATTCTTCTTCTGGAATTGTAAATCCATCTTTACTTTCCATTTCTCATTGATAGTTTATTGAGGTATACTGTATACAAATATTCTTTTCTTTTTCTCGACTCTTCTGGTTAGTTACTTATCTTTACATTTATTTCCTGGTGGTACCTTATGGGTACACTTTCAGGATACCAGGCAAACCATATGTTAGTTAATAGGCCATATTTGCTCAAACAAACACCAAATTAAGCAATATACACTAATTAGCAATACTATATATTGATGGCATTACATAGGTGTTAATACATATGAAACAATCGAATCAATAGAATGGCTCAAAAATCAGCCAGGGGGGTATGACTTAGTTGCTTAAACCTGCAGTGAACCTTACTCCAGTAGATGGCAACCATGACATGCCATCTATGAATTGTCTTGCAGTAAAGAATTTGGCTGTATTTGCATCCTGGATAATATGATAACCTGGCCATTTCACCCTCCCAGACAATGATGCTCCGGGGCCATAGTTCCTATACTCACCATACCACAATGTATTCAAGGCAAAGTTGCCATACCACTCCAGCCACCCTCTAGGCTGAACCAAAGAACTCATGTATGTGTTCAGGAAAACTGTCCTTGAATACTGCTTCCATGGCCTTCCTAAATATGTCGGTTGCGTGGCAAATATATAGCTGTCCTGGATTGTGAATCCTGTGCTCTGATGAGGGTCCTTCCTGCCCTGTGCTGTGATGGTGACCTTCTGCAGTGGGAGTGGGACCCTGGTGTGTATCTTGCAGTTTTGGAACACTGCTGCACCATTGCCAAAGATGTAGTCTATGGTGCCATAAATCTCGCATTCACGGTAAAATTGCCGAAGAGAGTGAGCGTAGAGAGTGTCTTGGTAGCCTTCCATACTGCACCGGTAGAAGGCAGATTGGTCAGAATCCACACGAAGGGCCACAGCCTGGTGGTTTTGTGGCCCGGCTGTGTTGCGGAATGTTATATCTCTTGCTATGAATCCTTTCCCAGAGACCGCTGCAAGAAGATTTAGGCAGAAATTTGTTACGTTCTTGTATACATGTCAACAAAATGGCATGTAAAAGTAATACTTTTTAGAACCTTCATTTGGTGGCCTAAAAAGCAATGCTGCTTTATCTAATTAGTATTAGTCTCTAAAATGTATGCATTCACCAACAAGTCTTCTACTTAACTTTTTGGCTCAGAAGTTCAAAAGTTGCAGCCAGTGTCATATATACTTTGCTTAAGATTCTTTGCCAAGTTTCCAATCTAAATAAACATTCTGGCACTATCGGTTCCTTTGCTATAGAAATTATAATCCTAAACTAGAAAAGGATGTTTTGCAGACAAACAAATCAAGAAAGCAAATAATTAAAATACATATTCAAGTACTTACCTACGGTGGCTGTTCTGAATGTTGTCCACCCTTGCATGAAGTTGCGGTTGCCTGACACCACTGTCTGTCCGATACCATCGCCCACGAGCATAATATTGGTTTTCTTCTTCTTCATATCAATGTTCTCTCTGTAGACTCCCTTCTTTACGTAGATAATATGCCTTCTGTTACTATAGCTCGGAGCCTCATTGATTGCTTGTGTTATGGTACTGTACTGACCACTGCCATCCAAGGCCACAGTGGCATCAACATGCATACCAACAGGACTAGCTTTTAGAAGCTCTTGATCGCCTTCTGTCAACCATTTCGGAAACTTTGGGCTCGAAGTTTCGGTGGCATTCTTTCTTGGTGGTCTAAAAGGTAAGCTATGTAGCTGAGTGTACAGAGCTAATACATTACCAATTAGCTGCGTGACTTGCTTTAAGCTTCCGTTGATGAAGTTTGCTAGATGTCTATCCGTGCCTTCAAAACCTTCAAGGCATGTGTCTTGGTTACTTAGTGCAGCACTAAGCCAAGCTTTTAGATTCCCCGCATAGTGAACATTCTTCGAACCGGCTCGGATTTTCTTCATTTCCAGTAATGACCAAGCCAACTCGGAGACAGAGAAATCCAGAAGTTCTTTGCAATCTTCTATGGCCACCTGTTCACGGTAGCTGATAGATAAAGAATTGAATTTTGTGATCATATCAATTGCTAGCCTTGCTTCATTGAGAGATGCTTTGAGAGCAGCATTCAACACCGAATCGGCATCAGAAGAGCCTGTTCTTTCAAACTCGGCTCTCATATTTAACAAACACAAATCCTGGTCTTTGATTTTGCTGCAAGCTTGCACAAGCAAGGCATGCACAGAGGGAGGTTGTGCATTTGATGGGACTACATTGGGAAAGGCTTCAAGACAAGGTAGAAGGAACAGTATATAAACAAGACCAGCTACCTTCATTTTGGCAATGATGGAAGGGAGAAAGGAGGATTTTAGTGATATTTTCAAAACCATGGAAGAAATTTTATATGGGAGGTAGTGGGAGAATTGTTTGCTTACAAAGGAATAGCCTTTTCCACCCCCTTCTTTCTTTGAGGTCTAAGTTCAAGTTATGCCTTGATTGATATGCCTTTTTTTGAGTGCACGGAGTCTGATATTCTTTTACAGTGGCTTGTTTCATAAGTATAGAATCTAATAGACAAGTATTTGTGTAAGCACGGTGAATCACTGGCCGCCTTGGTATTCCTTATATAGACTTGTAGGTTACAATGAGATGTGTACAAGATGAGATGATAACACATGATAAGGATAGAAATATAACACAACTGTAAGCTAACCTTCTATCCCTATCTGATACAACATAGCTTATCACATATCCTGAATTCTGATAACACTAATCACAGTGTTCGGTATTATCCTAACAATAAGTTATGCTGCTTCTATGGAATCCATACTTTTCGACGCACAGTGAATAATGAAGCCTGTGGGCATCTAGAAACTTATGCACTAGTTATGCACTCAGTTGTGATTCTATTTCAGGAAAACTTTGCATTTTAACATCCAAGAAGCAAGCGGCATATAGAGATCCTTCGGTATATCATGCTTCATTAATAAAAACGACTATACATTCAACTGTGCATTTTTCAAGTTCTTTTTTAAGGGTGACTATCAATCTCGCCCAAATCAATTGTCTAGGTACATGTGGAATGAGGGATTAAGTACCATCACCCTTGAATCCAGAAGCTTCAAGGTCATCAATAAGCACATCACAAAAACTTTACGAACCTGAATATAAGGGAACTCAGCTTCAAGAATATCATTGAAGAACTGGAGTTGAAGAAAGTCTCAAATACAGTAGCCATTGACTCGGCAGGTGCTCAATACATAAAGAGTTCTAATCCCACCTAATTCTGCAACCCCTGGCACGCAAAATCTCGAGTATTTCAGAGGAAAGCAAGCAACTAAGAGCAGCATCTAACTTGACCTTTTTTAACCTGACACAGCAGGCCATAAGAGCAAGCTCAAATCCCTTGACAGTGACATTTGTGAGGTGTACAAGGTCAGCATCTTGCAATCGAGTCAAATTTCCCATAAGCATGCATAGTGCCATGTCCGAGACAGCACAGTAGCTCAAATTTATCTGCCATTAATTACTACTGGTCAGCGTTTTTGCAATAAAATATCTATTAGTACTCCAACTCAAGTTTCTTCTACTAACAACAACCAACTGGAAAATGAACCCAACAAGACTAAAGCTTGGTGGGTTTTGTGTGCCAAAAGAGGAAGACAGAGCAATCAGCATTGACAACTCAATGCTTCCAATATACAATAAGAATAGATGTTTCATAAACACTGTCAAGGAAGAGGACTCCTTCGATTCTTTTGATTGGAAGGGATGAGTTTGTTCAATCTAGATCAGAAAAATCTTAGTCCCTAGTATCTGTATCTGAGATGCTGCTCGGAAATTGTGTAATTTCATAAAGGAAGAAGTAGAAATAGAGATGAGACCAAAAACGTGGGATAATGAAACCCACAACAACCTCTTTTTATCTTCTTCTCAACTATCATGTAATTGACATTGCATATTGAAAGGAATGCAAGACTAAATCTTTGAAAAGCTACCACATTCTCATACCAAAAGATGGGATTTTCATAGAATCTCATTTTAAATGCCTTCTATTTCTTAGTCATATTATTACACTCTGGCCATTAAAGCAAAAGATCTATTTCTAACAGGAAAACAAGGGTTCATTACCTGCCGCAAGTTCCTTGAGTAATAAGCAAGTGCCAAGAACCCTGAATCATCAATACTCCGGCAGTGTTTCAAGTCTAAATACGTCAGATTCTTATTCCTGGCCAGAAATGCAGTCAGACCTGCACCAGTAATTCTCTCTAGGCCACGCAGTTCCAGGTCTGAGAGTCCCTCCAGATGGCCAAGAAACTCCATCCCTTTGTCAGTAACCTCAATGCAATATGACAAGTTCAGCTTTTTCAACCTCTTGCAGCCACGCGATAAAGAGGCTAGACCATCATCTCCAACACCAATGCAGCTGCAAGATAAACTAACTAAAAGAGTGAGCTTGAGTTATGCGAGGGAATATCTCAATTTAGCATCAAATGGAGCAACCAGCTTAAATTACCTGTACAGATCGAGTTGACGGAGATTAGAACAACTAGATGCAATACAAGACAGTCCCTTGTCTGATATGTTTGTGCAAAGTCCTAATTTCAAACATAAGAGTCCTGCACATCTAGAGAGATATTTAAGTCCTGCAAATTAAAAAGCATCACATGTTAAATTAAATCTTTTGAACTGTCAAAAGACAAAACAACCTACAGAAACAGATTCCAATCAACTCAATGTTGTGAAAGTTTAAGATTATAAGTCGCGCATTGGCTGCAGATCTTTAAGGCTTACCTCTGTCACTTATGCCACTGCAGTCGGTGAGATCAAGTTCTTCAAGCAGCAAGCAACATAACCCAAGTTTTTCAAGACTCTTCTCCGTGATCATATTACAGGACTCCAATTTCAGGCACACAAGGTTCCTGCAAGAATCTGCTATTGCAGAAACTGCAGCATCAGTTATGGAATGGCAACATGTCAAATTGAGAGTCTTCAAATTGGTACAGCCAGATACTAACTGGATGATGCTCATATTGTTCACCCCTAGGCATTTACTCAACCCGATTTCAGCCAAATACTTGCAATTACTGCTGATAGTCTGGAAAAAAACATCAGAAACTCGAGCTCCATCAATTACGATTGTATTCAAATTCTTTAAGTCTTTCAGGCAGTGAAAGAGGGTTGGGGAGAGTTCCTGCAGGCATGGGCAACGATGAAATCAACTTCACAAGACTAGGACTACGTTTACTTCTCAAATCAAACAGATTCCTTAGATTTACTTACTACAAAGCAGTAACCTGCATCAATCTGCTTAAGACCAGGATGGCCTCTGATTAAGGAAATTATGCCAGAAGAGCTGATGCAGTCACACCTCGATACATCAATTGCCTGCAGGCAGTGGGATATACACAGATTAGAAGTGCTTAGATGATTCCCAAGCAACAGCATTACATTCAAAATTACAATACCTGCAGGGAAGGGCAACCATTTCCAAGAAACTGCATTCCCACATCATTCACTAAAGGGCACCCCACCATGGCCAGCACCTCCAGCTTCGGCAAAGTAGCAATAGAACGTAGTGATTCATTTGTCACCTGAATCCAACCCCACCCCATCAATAAAATTTCACCAAAATCATCAACACATGTGCATAACTAGCCAAGAATATATTCAAAATTCAGTGGAAACAAAGCAGAGCCCACATATACCTTGAGATAGGACACATCAAGAAACCTCAACTCCTTACACTTTTTGCACAAAAGATCAATCCCCAGATCACTAATCTCCATGCACCACTTCAAGCTCAACTTCTCCAACCTCCCACAACCAACAGCAACATTGGCCAACCCAACATCACTCACTTCCAAGCACTTATCCATCCTCACCTCCCTCAACCCACCACCCACCGACACGGCGGCGGCCTCCCTGTCCCCAAACCCGCAGCAGTACGACACGTCAATCGCCTCCAACTCCCCGCACGCCCTGACCATCATCTCCAACCCCGAAAACCGGAGCCCCGTGGCTCTGCTCAGATTCAAAGACTTCAACTTTCTCGTCCAACCCAAAGACCCACCATCCCCGCCGCGGACCAGAAGCATCGAAACGGTGCCGTCGTCTACGCGGGGGCAGACGGAGAGGTCCAGCGTGTGTATGTTGGTGTAGTTTTGGAGGAGGGAGAAGAGGAACTCCACATGGAGGACACGGAGCGTCCTGCGAGTTAACGAGTCTACTCGGTGGAAGTCCTTGCAGACGAGCCTCCATGCTTTGAGGGCCGAGTCGTCGTCGGCGAGTCTCTCATTGACCCGGATGAGTAAGTCTTCGGTTAAGACAGCGAGTATTGATGGATCACACGACATTGATTGATTGGTAATTACATTGACCTGATCAGTTTCTATCTACGATCCAAACTTCAATAAATAATCCTTTCTTGAACTGAACTAGACTTAAACTGATCCTCTCTGTCTTAATTCTCACTAACACAAAAAAAGATTGCAACTTTCTATGAAAATAACAGACAAGAACTAAGATTTGCTATGTTTAGGTGGGAACAAACAAGAAGAGGAGGCGGAGGTGGAGGAGGGGATGGTGGATGCGTTTTGATAGAGCTCCGGCCAAGGCTAGATGGGTATCATGGATCCGGTACATTTTCTCTGGTGGTGGGTTTTCGCTTATGGTTTTGTTGATTAGGTGAAGAGGCAATGTAGAAGATGAAAGGGTATGACAGGGAAGAAGAAGAAGAAGAAGATGGACTAAGTAAATGATTAGATGATCACATGAGCACATGAAGACTTTGTATCCACCTGGGTTGTCTTCATGAAGGCATTATTATGTTCCATTTGTTGACTTATTGTGCAACTCCAACCATGTTTGATTGCTAGAATTGTTAGTAGTCAGGGGAGAAGAGAAAATCCAAGCTTGGGTTTTGTCCAAAAAGTTTTTGTCAAATCATAAAAATCTATGAATTTATTCTAGACACAGGTGGGTGGTGGTGGGGGAGGAAAAAATGTAGTTGCATGCAAAAATCTTTTTAAGTTTTTCTGGGGAGTAAATGGACAAAGGAAGCCATGGATATGATTAAAAAAGGGACAGGAATTTAAAGGGACAAAGAAGGGGCCTTGGATACTCCCATGTTAGGTCATGGAGAAAGAATATGACACAAGCAAATATGGACCGTACGATTGTCTTCGTGGGTTGGAGGTGATATCATGTGTGATGTTAGAGGGACACATGGAGGTGAGTGGGAGATCTGGGCAAAAACAGGGGGTGAGTGGGAGATAAGAGATCTTGCAAAAATAAAGTAGGCTTACATCTCCAAATTGGCCCTTGAGTTTTGCATGTTTGGTCAATTCAGGTCTTGGATTTTTAGTTTTAATCAATTACACACTTGCGTTTGTTAGTTTTGATGGATTAAACACTTATCAAGCGAATATTGAATAGTTGACCCGATGACTAAATGACTTCCACCAATGACATGATATCATATCTCTTACATTAAAAAAAAAATTGGAACAACATAATAATAATAAAACAGAAGAAGACAAGACCTATAACGGCATATAATTGGAACAAGTTATCTAATTATTTTGTTCAATTTTGTCTCAATAGAATAAATTGATCAAAAATTTACAAATTTATGTGTTTAATTGATAAAAATTAACAAGTACAAGTGTTTTATCTGCTAAAATTAAAACTCAAGAGCTGAATTGATCATATGAGCAAAACTTAGGGGCCAATTTGAGGTTTAAGCCAAAGAGAAAAAAGTAAAAGGAAGGGAAGGTGTGCCTATCTCCCAATCCATGGCTGTCTTGTACCACCACTTTCCTGCCTATGGCCGTAGGGTTAGTAAATACTGCCTTGTACGGTGGTTTTCTTGTGAGTGGGCGGGGTCAACATACAAGTGCAAAGACCGTACCTATCTTTCTTTCATTTCTTTATCTTCCATAGGGTGACGTGGGTGGGTGATAGTGAGGTGAAAGTGAAGGCTACTACTACTCTACTACAAAAGATAAGAATAATATGATTTTTCTCCTTTACAACCTTGACTTTTTTCATGTATGCATGATTTGTTTATTGTGTTTGGGGGGATAACGATGGACTAAACTTCTAGACAAGTCTTAGTGCCAAAATTAGGAAAAGTGTGACATTGTATTTGGTGGTTTATATGCAATGGAATAGGGTGATAGGATTGTTCAAATTTAGGCTACTATACATGGAAAGTGTGGATCTTTTTAAAGAAGAAAGAAAATAGCATTCAATATGGGAACTTTCACAAAATAGTATTCAATATGGGAACTTTCATGCCACCATCATTGGAAGTTTGGAACCAACCTGCTAACCTTTGTTTTTTTAGGTTGCACCTACTACTTCATTTCAATTGTCATCATTCTAGGAAAAAAAAAATTCCTCCTTCTTACTTCTAGTTTAAACAAAAGAAAATGTAAGTAGTGTTAATTATTATCATTTAAAAAATAATCTTTTATTTATATATTTTCCATCCTATCTTTTGAGGATTTATCTCACCTATAATTATTTGTTCCCATATATTAGTCTCTTTTCCTGATCTATCATGAGTTCCATAGACTATAGCACACAACTGCTATCTTCCTTAGTCTTAATTGAATAATGTAAACCTTCAAAACAACAACGTTATTGAAAGAAATAATAGGCACACTCTTAAACACATTTCTTGTGTAATTTGTATGTAATTTCTATCTAGTGTCATTATAGGTAATTGAATCTTTCAACTAGTTCCTATGATATTAGGCCCAAAAAAAAAAACTAGTTCCTATGATATATTGACTGCAGGCTCGAAAATACTTTTAAAGAAGTAGCTACACTTCTTCTCATGCCTTAATCTTACACTATTCCAGCCATGATTTATTAATACACACTTAAGTCGAGATTGTGCTTTTAAAGCATTTAACATCCTAGTCATGCACCTAGACATTTCTAATGAAACTTTTTATGTAGGAAAAGAGCAATTGAAATTTGAAATAAAAAATAATGGCTAGCTATATATTAACTCTTCTTGTAAAATATATTACTAGGCCCATGCAGTTCATACAAAAACACGGAGTCAATTCCTTAACGATAAGGCTCTAGCTGGGCCAGAGTATACAAGATTAAGAAATCGGTGACCCTGTCCAACTTCGGGTGATTTTTTTTTTTATTTGATCCATTACCAAAGAAATTAAGCCCGTCTTACCCACAAAATGTGTTGGTTGGGTTTGATAATTTGATGGCCTTACAAGGAATAATTTTTTTTTTTTATGGTAATCATACTATACAGGATATTAATTTCAAGTTCTTCATGACATCACGGAAATTCAGATAGTTAATATCCTTAGACATGAATGTAATTTTCCCCTTTTATGTGAATTATGCCTATGTAAAATAGGGAGAGATGCAAATAATAAAAAGGTGTACCATTGATGTTTTGTGGACAGTCTCTCGAGAGACTATGAAGGTCTAATGCTAAGATATGATAGTATTGACCGGGACTTAAACTGAAAGGAAAAAAAAAAAAAACAAGAATAAGTTTGAATTTCAATCAATTTGGGTTTATTCGTATGTATATAAGGTTTAACTTCCATATTGATCTTACTTATTGATTTGACATAGTTTATATTGAATATTCCACCAACAAAAAAGAAAAAGAAAAAGTCAAATTGAATATCACTCATTTTAGCTACCGACTAGTAGCAAACATGTCAAAAGCTAACATAAAAAAAAAAAAAAGCTCTTCACTAACCCTGACCACTAATATGCCAACCACTTCTGGTCATCGCTGCCTCCTTAAATCATCTGATGATGTCTTTTCCACTGTTCATGTCAAAGCAAATGCTACATGGTTTAATGTTTCCCTAAGTAGTGAGCACATGAAGGGTAGGCAACCTCACATGGAAGTAGCAAGCAACATGATTTCTGGAATCATGTCATATGTAATTGTACCCTGCACATTTTCTTTTATGCAAGTAGTGTGTAACGCTTTTTCTTTTTCTATTTTTGCACTTCTTTACGGCTTGAAAATCATTGATACAGAAAGTATAATATTTTTCATGTTATGATTCCTTGCTTGTACAGCTTATCACCCCCTTCTGCTGCTGAGTAACTATTTGCTGGTTGCCTTGTCAAGTTGTCATCTGCATCTGATGCAACCACAGACTTGGCATCCCAGTACCATGGTTGAAGATATGGTGAAGAACCTGATGATGAATATGAAGAGGGATGAAGAATCACAGAACCCCAATCCCTCAGCCCAAGTTTTGCTTCCTTTAATCTTCTCCTGATTAGTAACTTACCCATGTCTTCTTTTCTCATTTCTGATATACTTCTGAGTACTGAAAGGCACAGTAGGAGCACAAATACTGCGTCTTCTTCAGGAAAAAATTCAACTATAGATAGTTTCCAATTTAGCAGAGCCGTGGCCCGTCCATTCGGGTTGTCTTCTGTGAACCGAACAAGTGTCATGAATCCTGCCTCGGGTTCTTCTCCTTCATCTTCTTCCTCACTTCCCCTTGCTTGTTCTTTATCATCTGGTCTTGCTTTTGCTGCTTGGTACTGCATTTTTCTTCCTTTCAACAACTTCACCTGCCAGGTCAAGTTGCCTAATGTTAACTTCATATATACTTGGCCTAAATTGTCAGAAGTTAAAGGAGACAGAAATCCAAAACGTACTGATGAATCTGGAGATGTTTGATTTCTTAAACAAATTCTCAGGTCATGCATTGATGTCAGTGATTCCCAACTTATCAACAATTCTTCTCCTGTTGCAAAACACCATGCAGATTGCCAGTCTTCTGGAGGTTCTTTTGGGGTTGCTGTTCCCACTACTTTCTCTGTACTAATAGCAAAAATAGCAGCAAATGCTTTAGTACCTTGTTTTCCAAGACTACTTTTCGGAGAAACTAGTTATTCTTGATCAAAATTAGTTCTTTTCTACTGCACACTCAGACCATATTGTACAGACATAACACAAATTGATTAATACTGACAAGTGTGTTTAACTTAATATAAAGCAAGTAGAAAGGATATACCAGGTGCTCTGCCAATTGAGCCAGCAACATAAGACCAAGAACCTTCTCGTATCTCTATGATCCTGTCTTCCCATTTCACAGCTGACGGGGTCTCACCCCCTCTCCTCCAAATCCCTCCTCCCATTCTGCATTCCAATCCGAAAGGCTATAATATGAACAATGGACAAGAGTAGGATATGGTCTAATAGAGTAGTTGAGAAATTACCTCATTCTAACAACAAAACACTCTCTCCCTGCATGATCAAGGATGGTACGAGACAGCCACCGGCCTTCCTGAGGCTTATATCTGTTCATTCTCAGAATAACATCTGAAATCATGCCCCCCGAATCGTCTGTGACTTTGTCCGGCACACATTTCAACAGGTAAGGTGCTTGAACTGGTGGGGTTATTGAAGCAGTAGCCCTCACTTGTTGGCCAATTTGTTTCACCAGAGTAAGAGAGTGTGCTCTTAATAGATCATTCCAAAGAAATGAAACAGAACCCTCCACTTTACAACTTGTAAAACAGCCACCACCACCACCATCTCTAAGCAGTTCAAGAATTAGTCCCTTTGTGCCAAACTCGCAATAGAGATGCAAAGCTTTCCTCCACGAGTCTGGGGAGAAAGTTGAAATCTGTTTGTCAATCTTCAGCTCCCTGTGACATCTTACCATCCTTAGACTCAGAAGGTTGTGCTTTATATCTTCTCGCATTGACTTCATGCTTGAATTGAGTCTCACAGAGACACATACCTGAACATTGTGAAATTTCAAGATCACATACATTTTCAACCAGGATGATCTGAAAACCGAACCACCTAACTCATACATTTTTTTCTTTTATGTGGTCTGCATCTAACCGATCAAGCTTCCCATTTCCAGTGACATTACTGTCTAGGAATTATTTAAATCATAACCTATGGTTCAGAGTTCAATATTGATTGGGATAATGCAATTATTGCTATCATGCAGGTTTTATGACACAGCTTTGCTCCTTCTGGCCAATGTTAATGTATTGCATAGAAAAACTAGAAGAACAGTTAATGTGGTTTTGGCTACACAGTTTTTCTTTGTCTGCTTACTTCATTTTCCTGTTCAAATTCCAAGACAACAATCAATCAGAGGGGAGGAATTATCTATCTCAACATTAAAAATTACGCCCATATTCTTCCTTTTTTTTCCTTCTAGTCATGTGCTGATGAGTCATGAGTGTGCTATATTCCCACAATATTATTCTAGGCTTAGCACAGGCCCAGAAAAGATACCCAAACATTCATGACAGATCATAAAGTTGAACATATAGTTCATCCACGCCATGATTTAGGCAAATTAATAACATTGAACTAACATCCACCGGATCGAGCTTGCATATCATAAAGTAAATAATATCAAAACAATAGCTACAAGAGCATGTGTAGTTAATTGATTTGTTAGAAAGATATTAACCAAATGCCGTGGACCATTAACCCACCAAATGAAATGTTGCTTTCCCAATTCTATGTCTGCAAATAAATGGTTAAATGTCATTTTCACATTGCCTAAAAACCAATATTCTATATCATTATCTGATAACATGACTTCCCTCTGAAGTCTGTATCAATAATAGAGATACAGAAAGGAGGTATAACTTTATAAGTATAATATAACGATTCAATGGGCTTCTAGCTAAGATAACAAGAAAGGGAAAAGTAGAAAAGGACTAATGGGAAAAATTCTACAGGAGGATGAGTTCAAGAAAATAATATTTAACACAGGGAGAGGACAAATTAACATTACCTCCAGTAGGAAACGAGGCACCAGGGACTTGTATTTGGTGTTGACATCTGTATCTGAGACCTCCCAGTAAAGTGGTGGCTTGACAGAGGCAACTCCCTCAAATTCTATAGCTCCTCCAGCTTTCTCATAAGGCTGGTCAAAGGCCTTCTCCCATAGCTTCTTTGTCTGTTCTACCTCTTTTTTATTCACAGTGTTCCACATACACACCACCTTCCCCATATCAGCCTCCATGTCTTTTGTATCTTCTGCATATACTGTGGGGTAACTCTAGAATAATTCCCACCAGAAAAGAACAAATGGTAAAAAGAATTTTAGTGACAATGGTAGATGTAAGATTTTATTGGAGTTAATAACAAGAAAAAAGTGAACAAAAGATGTAAACCCATCCAATACAAACAACTAAAGTGGGGAATATAAGAGTAAGAGACACGTCCACAGCATACACAAACAAAAGTCCTAAAGCATGTTAAAGGTATGAGAAAGAGGGAAATATATATGAGACAGAAACAATAAAGGACCAGGATTCATCATCAATCAAAGCAAAAGAACAAATAGCAAGAGAATGTGAAAAAGGAATTTGGAATGAAGCAAACTGATGAAGAGAAAAAATCAAGTAATGATGAGGAATTAATCTACCAAACCTGATGTGTCACCCACATGAGCAAGATATCCAAAGTGGGCACTAAATGGGAGGAGGAGGAGGAGGACCCATGATCTGTGAAACTCTGCAACAAATGCAAGAATGCCTTGTATCTTTGTCTTGCAGCTATCAAGTACATAATCTCACGCATGTAAGGCCATGAAAACTTCTGGGATAAATTCCTCTGCTTGATGACTTCATTCAATATATCTTCAAGATGAACATCTTTAACAACAACTTCTTGTGATGATGAATCTGATTGATCATCAAGGACTTCATTCTCAAAAGACTCATCTGGGTACCTGTTCTTCCATAACTCTTCACATCTCATCAAAGCATACTCTTCATTCTCTTCATCAAAAATAGCTGGCTTTCCAATCAGCTTCGAGAATCTTGCCTCACAGTACTGCCTGTAACTAGCCTGTACATAAACACATACGCACCTCATCCACATTTTTCTTAGTATCTCACCAAAACCTTCAATTGGAAAAGCTAATTAACATACCGGATTCAAGGTATGGCAGAACCAAACCCATTCAACATCAAGAGGAGGCAGCACCATAGCCGGCGTTGACCCCACCATCAAATCAGAAACCAAAGGCATCCAAAGCTGGTCATACCTGTACCAAAACAAAAGTCATCAAAGACCCAACAAAGAAAAAAACACAGTTCTGGTCAAACTTATTACATTCTATATAAGACCCTTTTCCCTAAACCTTCTTATAGCTTCAACGACAGTACTCTTCTTCTCATGCAGCCACTGAGACTCGCTGACAAGTCTCAAGAACCCGATATTCCGGCGAGCAGCCGACACAAGATCAATGCTCAGGCGCACCATTTCCACCTCCGATATCTCGCTCAGTGATCTTGCGGACAAGACACCGGATATCTCGGCGCCTGACATGGTTTAAGGACTAAAGAGTGAAGTCTGTGTTTTTCTTTCCTGTTCTTGTTGTTATTAGCTATGGGGGGGTACTGTAAATATATGTGGTTGTCTCGTCGATAAAAATAGATAGATGATGGGTGTAGTAGTAGTTAATATATGTGTATGTGCATGTGCATATCAGCATATCTATGTCGTGTTTAGGACAAGGAGAATATTTATACGAGGAAGGGGTGTTTTAACTTTTTAAGGTGGGATATAGTGCAGAAGGGGCACGTGGTGAGTTGGGATAGAGTTGCAGGTGGATGTGTTGTGTTGCTTCTCCTCCCCTTGGATGTAGAAGAGCTTAGATAATTCGGTTGCTTTAATCATTACTTTGAGATTTAATTGTGGGCTTAATATCTTTGGTTTTGTCTCTTCTAGATGGGTATTTAATCTTCTTAATCCTGATTAAGGGTGAGAATTATGCTAGATTTCTGGTTAATTTAAGTAATCTGTGAGGAGATTTGATCACTTCTGCTAGTTTAAGTGTAGAAATGTTACTAGATGGATGGGAACAGCACAACAAAGCTATGGTATTCGTGGTAACATAAGAGGGAGATGTGGCAAACCGAATATGGTCAGCTGTCAAAGGAAAGGAAAATATAAAACCCAATCATTGAGTCAAAATATATTTACTATTGTCATACGGATCACGAGAAAAGATGGAACAATGGATAAGTCCCTCGTTAGAAGCGATTGGACAATGTAGAATCCAAGTAAGTTGTGCATGATTTGATATACGTATACTAGTGTAGTTTTTTGATCAAGCGTATCAAGTGTAAAGTTAATTAACCATCTTTTTGTTGGTCCTAAGGGCTAGGTTATTTAAGCATCAACAAGAGTTTTAATCTTAGATGATGGGAATGGAGCTTAGTAGTTAGTAAGGTATCCACATAATTATCATACCTTCATAAGCAATTTGGTTCTATTTAAATAAGTTGAGAGACTCTACCATCATCATAGCTAAGTGAGGGACTCGAGTTGGACCCAAATTAGTCGGGAAAAAACTCTAGATACCAGACATTTTTTTTAGGAAGATACCGGATATGTTAAGAAGATAATCATCTTAACATTATATTTTTAACACATAAAATAAGATTTAAACTCAAAATTTTACAGATATTGAATTTCTTACTATTTAGGCCAATAACTATTAACTACATAATTTTTTAAAAAAAATAATACCTAGGGCTTGGAAATGAACCCCTCCATGGAAGAGTCAAGAGTGTAGCAGGCCAGCTTGATATTCTTCGAGTCCCATTCACTCAACAAAAAACCAAAGAATGTATTTGGCTTGTATTTGGCTTGGCTCTACAAGATAAAAAGAGGGAAAGAGAATCATTTTCTGGCCTTTCACCCTAAGATAGGAACCTCTATCCATCCATAGAGAGCGGTCCATGTCCTACTTAAAATAATCGAAGCCACATGTCAACAATGTGGCCTAAGAAGATCATATAACATTGTTTTGGGGAAGACAACAAGAAAGTAGTTCCCTTCACAAATGTCACTCATGAGGTAAGTAAAGCACCATTAGCGAATCAGTGTCAAACTAGAGCCTTTCGTTACCTAATGATGTTGATCACAGTAAATAATGGGTGGTTCGCTATAAAATGTTTGGCGTTTCAATTTTTTTTTCCCCTCATACCACTACTAGGTGTCATCTCATTAGTGGGAGGAAATGGTTTTTAATTTGTCACATTACCTCAGTAAAATAGATGTTTTTAGAAAGAAGTTCTAGAAAGTTGTATAATTAGCAAACAAGTCCTTGAAAATTTGCAAGGACGATCTATTTCATCTTCTACTCAAGAGTCAAGAACCAGTTTTGGGGAAGGAGATATGTTTGCTCAACTATAGTTAGCTAGCTTTAATTAATTTACTACCCAAAACTTATGTTTATTTTTCTTTTGTTATCTTTTCTTTGGTCCAATTAAATATCCATCAATCTTTTTTCTTGTCTGAAATTTATACTTCCTTACTGTATAAGTTATATGACCAAGAAAAAGAAACGATAGAACCAGAAAAATATGTATATCTAAGAGAACTTATTATATTAGACGTCCTCATCACCTTCATTCTATACCATCTTATAAAACTGATGTGTTTAATGCCTTTAGTAATAGTATAAGTTTATGATCCTCAAAATAATAGTTTAGCATACGAATAACTGGTCCACATCTTTGTTGAAATATTGTATAACACTAGCTTGTAGTTTTACTTTTGTCCACAGAATACTGCAGGAGATCATAATTAAAAGGTCTTGTACAATTTTTTGAGATAGAAAAGTTAACAACTAAAATAAGTGTGTATATGTAGTATGGGTGTTGAACAAGTGCCATAATTTGTAGTGGAAAAAATAATTTAATGTCATCTCATCCTCCATGCTTAGGGATAGGATTTCCGTTTGTTGACCAATATCCTATCTTTTCATTAATTATTGTTTTCTAAAACTAAAAGTTCTTCCCCATTCACATATAATCAAACCATTACATTAATTCCAACATTATGTATGTCATATGTGTACATTGATACTTATAAAAGGGTGTGCCAGAGGGACATGCACCCAGAAAGTTGAACAGGGAGCAATGAGGTGTTCTAGCTTCTAGCAAATCCAGGCACCCAACCCGCCACACAACCATTCTAGAGATTACAAACAAAGAAATGTGTAAGCATTAAATCATATCAAATAGTGCTAATTAATCGACTAGCTAGCTAAGGCAGTCCTTTCAAGGAATTCTATGGTACTCGCGGCCTATCAAGTGGTATATTTATTTGATATAACCTTAATGAATATGACACTTTTAAAATGAGAAAAGTTAAAAAAATTTATTTCCCTAAAAACGGAGGAGATAACTCCTGATTGATTATATTATACCAAAAGGTTTAATTAAACAATATATTTAGCACAATTTGAGTAATATATATTTTTCTCCGTGCCCACAAGGCCACCCATCTATTTGTCAATTTCTAGCTAATGGTTGCCTCTCTATTGCTTCATACATGAACCAGATTCTCTCGTCTTTTAGTCCACTGCAAAATGGTTATATATATATTAAATCTAAGACCGTCCTATTTTATGAAAAAAATAAATTAGTCGTGCCACATGTCATTTTCTTAATAAACATAAAATAATTAAAAACAATAATCTTTTTTATTATTTAGTAAATATTTTTTAAAAAAATAATATTTCATAAACTTTTTACATTCTATTAAGTTATTCTTAAATTAAGTATTAAGACGCCGTGTGTCTTGAGTTCTACAAACCTTTAAAATTCTATATATATCATGTCTTCTCTGAGGTTTTTTATATTTAGAGAATGTCTTTTAGAATTTCTAATATTAAATATAAACTCTTAGAAGTAAGGTAGAATTCACACTCTTAGTTCATCCACAAGAAAAGAGAAAATTTTAGTGAAAATTTTCCAAAAGGCAAACTACCACAAAATAAAGGTAATTTAAGTATTATTTTCTTTTACATCTTCTTCTTTTAATTAGAAAAATATATTAGAATGATATAGATGTATATTTTTTTATATAGAGATTTTTCTTTTACATATCGCCACACAATCTGAGACGCCCCGACCCGTATTTACCGTACACAGTAAACACGAGCCGGAACTGTGACAAC
Organism: Turnera subulata; assembly: GCA_028386065.3. NCBI lineage: Eukaryota > Viridiplantae > Streptophyta > Magnoliopsida > Malpighiales > Passifloraceae > Turnera > Turnera subulata. The sequence continues at coordinate 77,160 of JAKUCV010005396.1, forward strand.
CCAGCCCAACATGACTCAGCATACAGTGTAATCGACAAATATCCGGGCTCAACAGCCCATAATAAAATCAACAATAAAATATCATAACTGGCCCAATGGCCCAATAATAACAAAATAGTGCACAGCGGAAGACTTTAAACTCACATAAACACTGTATGCGACACATGCAAACTATGGATCCAAGCCCGTCCAAGGGAAACGTCAACAGCCTGTCTGGAATGCAATATACCTGAAC
>JAKUCV010005397.1:0-17910 GCA_028386065.3 Turnera subulata
GCACTGCTGTACTCTGGTTCATGGCTGACTGGGTCCTAGCAGGAATAGCTCCACGTCCTCGACCTCGGCCAGCTCCAGAACCACTAGGAACACTGGCAACTGAAGCTTGCACCGTCTGAACAGGTGCCGAACCTCCAGATCTTCCCAACTTGGGACAATCATAATGATAGTGCCCAACTTCATTGCACTCATAGCACCTCACCTGAGACAGAAGAGGTCTCGGGCGAGCACTCCAAGAAGAAATCCCTCCAGACTGAGTCCAAGATCTACCTCGGTTGTTGTAGTTGTTGTTCCATCCATGTCCCTGACTCCTTGGTATGAACCGGCTCTGTTCGTATCCTGACCGGTTCGCTGGTGTCTGGAACCTCTTGTTCTGTCCCCCAGAACTCTATGCAGCATGCCTCTTACGGATCTCCTGCTGCTCCCTCTCATTACCCAGCCAAATAATCTCAGCTCTCAGGGCATCTGTCAACATATCCTGATAAGTCTCACAGACCTTGCACCCCATAACTGTCTGGATACCCGATCGAAGACCATCCCAGAAACGTTTGCATCTGGCCTCCGGAGTAGCTACAAACTCACTGGCGTAGATGGACAAGCGGTTGAACTTGACCTCATAGTCATTGACCGACTGATCCGGTCCCTGTTGTAGTCCCAAAAACTCCCGTCTCAGCTGGTCCTGGTATGCCTCAGAAACAAACTTCCTTCGGAACATCTCCATGAACTGGGTCCACGGCATAGTGATAGGTGTCGGCATGTCCCTAGTGGTAGACTCCCACCAATCAACAGCATCTCCCCGGAACATGGCGGCGGCATATCTGGCCCACCTGTCATCCCGGCATGTCAGCTTCAGCATAACCCTGTTCATCTGTCTAAGCCATCGGTCAACATCCTGTGGTGTAGTGACACCGGTGAAGACCTCGGCCCCAAGCTTCTCCAGCTTCATGTACACTAGATCCTCAATTGGCCCCTGATTTTCCTGTTCCCGAGCTTCCATAGCTACGATACGAGCATCTCTGGCATCTTGCCTTCGCAGAATCTGAGTTACCACGTTTAACATCTGCGCAGGGTCTCCCAAAGGAACATTCGAAAGTTGTTCTGGACCTCCCGCAGCCTACTGCGGTTGATCCACCGATACCTGATCGTCATCTAAGTGACCTCCAGCTTGCTGATTCCCTCCAACTGGATCCATTCGTACCTATATGAGAATGTATATGAATGCATGTCATATCATGTCGTGTCAAATCTTATGCACAAACAAACAATCAAGCAACCACAGTTATGTCCCTAATGACCTACTGCCTGCTCCGCTACCAAACTGAAGCGCCCTGACCCGTATTTACCGTACAGGGTAAACACGTGCCAGAACTATTTTTACTACAGTAGCAGACAGTACATACAATGTAAAATACATCACACGCAATCCTCAAATACAATATTCGTCACCCGATCTCGGGGACCATTATTCAATCCATTACACACCAATCTAATCAACAACAAATATAATACAGCAACAACAACAATATCACAATAGAAAGACAAGCAGCGGAAGACTAGAATGCAGATGCAGCGGTGTATGGATCCGGAGTCAGGTGGAGAAGAAAGCAGCAGCCAACGAACATCGTACCTGAACTACGATCAACCAAACCTACGGGATGAAACCCCGCAGGCGAGGGGTGAGTCCGAAACGCTCACCGACGAAAGATAAACAGTGATATATAATCAACCATAATACTTTTGTAAGTAAACACAACAATCACAACAATAAGCACAAACAATCACAACACAAGAAAATTACCATAACAACTATACCAAGACCAAAAGAATGCTTAATTATTTTTATTACCAATTTTATCTTCCGGGCCCCGTCACTGGACAAGCTAGGGTCGTACCTGGTTATTAACTAATTCTGGATGCCAGGCCCCACCACAATCCGGGATCAACATCCCCATATCTCAAATCCAGGATCAACATCCCAATATCACAAATCCGGGATCAACATCCCAATATCACAAATCCGGGATCAACATCCCAATATCACAAATCCGGGGTCAACACCCCAACCAACTAACCCACTGGCCATGACACCACAGAACTAGTTTCTAACCATCTAGTCGTACCACTACATTCCAAGTGACCATTATACCATCATCTCAAATTCCAGTCCAAATCCATTACTCTTTCATCAATTACCCAATTTCTATTATCTCAGATTAACTCCACAGACTCAATCTCTTATCTCAATCTCATGACACAAATTATTCAAAATTAACGGCTCAGCATTATTTCCAACACAATATATACAAGTCTATCACAATCCAACAACAGCATCAATAATTCCACAGCAATCAGGTAACAGTCAATAATTATTCGAACAGATCAATCTAACAACAAAAATACACAAACAACAAAGATACACACACAACATTACGGGCACATATCAAGGTTTATCCATCCTCACCTTAGCCGATATCAAGTTTGGAACTGTCCAACTGACTCCAAGTCCGGCTCCTCAAGTATCAGCTCGTTATCAACTCCTATATCAACAAATAACATGCACATATAAGATGGTATGCTCATGCTTGACTATTACTATAAACCGTAAAAAGAAATAACTAACGCGCTAACTCGGTACTTTCCCGGGTTATTTTCTATCCCCATCATCGTCCCCCATTTTTTAGTGTCTAAAGTAATACTTACTCATACGTATTCCTATACAATACCTACTTTGTTAATACCCTTTCCAATTTATTTCTACAAGTATGTACTTCCCAAAATTATTAATTACTATTACTATTATTTTTATTATTTCCATGATTATCTCCTCAATTATTCCATTATTATATTTTTCCTATAATACAAGTTATTTTTATTCCCAATATATTTCTATTTGATTTTCCATAATATTATTTACCCTTATTACACCCCTTTTTATTATTTTTTTCCAAATAGTTTCTTTTTTCAGAATTTTTCTACCTATTCCAGAATATATATTATCTTCTTTTTTTTTTTTCGGACTGGGCCAAGTCCAAACCCAAATCCAAGCCCACACTCACCTAAGCCCAGAACCTTTTGTCCAAGCCCAACACAACCCAAGCCCACCAACCTACAACCTAGTCCAATCCGCAACCCATATCCACTACCATACGCGGGCCGACCCGACACGCAAAAACGGGTCGAGCTTGACCCATCCATGACCCATCCGGGTCTCTGTCACCCATGGGTTTGCTGATCTTGGTGTGCCCGGCGGCGGCGTGAACAAGGCAAAGCTGACGATGGCACGGGCGGCGCGAGGCGGCGGCGAAGGCGAGACGGAGAGGTGGCGTGAGGGGGAGATCGGACGAGGAAGGCACCCGTCGGCTGGTGGTTGTAGATGGCGGTGCAACAGGCGGCGTACACGGCGGCAGGACGTGTTCGGCTCGTCTCGTCAGGTCGTCATGTCGGCGGTAGTGCAAGCGGGACGACGGCAGCGAGGGAGAAGTAAGGAAGAGGGAGAAGAGGGGAAAGAGTGGAGGGTGGCAGTGGTCAGTGTGTGGCCGGCAAATGAAGAAGAAAGGAAGAGGAAGATGGGTTGCTGCCAAAACTACGTAGTTTTGGCGGCTAGGTAAGTGTTTTGTTTTTTTTTTTTTTAGAGTTTAGTGTATAGCTAGTGTTTTGCAGATTTGGTTTGCAGGAAGGAAGTGAGTTGGTTCGTGAATTTGCAGAGGAGGAGGGGATGCTGAGCAAGAAGAAAATGGTGGTGGTGATGTACTGAAAAGAAGGAAAAGAATAAAACACGACAAAATTGTATCATGCAGGTTACTGGTTTGTCACGGGCAGATTACTAGCCATTCACATGCTCACAGTGAATGGCGGCTGCAGCCCCTCACTGTGCAGCATGTGAGGCGGGTTCTGTCCGGACCAGAAAATAATTAATGTACCCCTTTGACTTAATTTCTGGCCCGCTAATTTGAGGTTAAACCTGACTTTTCTCGACATTCCTGGACCCGAAAAATTCCAACTTTGGTCCGAAAAATCCGCAGAAAAATTCCGAGCGTGGGACAGGGCTCGGTTTCGGAATCCGAAGCGTAAATTACCATTAATTAATTATTCAAGATTAATTTTAATGGTAAATAACTGTAAAAATAAATTTTACGGTGACGGTAAAAACGTAAAAATTACCTGGGCTGTTACATTTCTGTTGAATATACTATTTGTGCCACGTGTTGGCTCTGTTGTTCAGTAATTGCTGTATATTGGGTAAATTCAGGTCGGAGTGTTTCATATTATTTATATGATTATTAAACAGTTTATTTTATTTATTTTCCTTATTTATATTCTATTTTCTAATTTAATTTTTTCTGCATAATAATATTTTTTTAATTTATTTTCCTGATTTATATTTCTTTAAAATTAGTCTCTTAAGTTTTTTATACTTTTTTTATCCTTTATTAATACTTTTGATTTTTACTTCTGTTGTTTAATATTTTTGTTGTTTTTTGGCTCAATGATCCATGTTTAACTTTGCAAAATTAATTATTTTTTATATTATTATTTATTAGATTAGAATTTATTTTTCTGATCTATATTATATTTTCTGTTTTAATTTTTTATAATAATATTTTTTATTCATTTACTGATCTATGTTTTAAAAATTACTCTCTTATATTTTTTATTTTTTATTAGTTAATTTTTTTGAACTTTATCTTTGGTTGTTTAATATGTTTTTTTTAGGGGCCAACAATGCATGTTTAAGTTTAAAAAATTAGTTATTATTTATATTATTATTAAATAGTTTATTTTATTTATTTTTCTGATTTGTATTCTAATTTATATTTTAATAATTTTTATTTATTTTCCAGATCTATATGAAAAAATAGAAAAAACTGATAAAAATGTATAATTTGGAAACAAATTAGATACTAGTTTTTTTAATATTACATAATAAATGCCTAGAAATAGTAGTTAAAATGTTAAATTTTTTCAAAAAATTAATGCAAGCCCGTGGAACCCACGGGAAGTGAGCTAGTTCTAAAAAATATACTATTTAAATGTTCCTACATTCTTTTTTGACAAGTCATGAATTTAATCCAAAAAAAAATTTTAACATTGTCTTAAACTTGTTTGTAAATACCGAATATGTACTATTTATAGAGTTTTAGTCTCTTCATATCCCCATATGTAAATGAAGAAAATTACGGATGACAAAGAGACTCTTCTATGATATCCGTGGTCCAGAGATCACCTCTCCAAACACCAAATATCCAACAATTAGCAAGACCAACCCAATCACAATTTTGGGTCTGGTACAAACAAAAACAAAAGGCCGAAACTATCTCAACAAATCAGGCTGAAAAGTTTATCTTTCTTTTTCAGCAGGTTCTTGCACAGAGGACTTCTCTTTTGTTTGACCGACATATTACATATAGTCCGGTTTATCCTCTGCTGTTTTTTGGAGTGACAAAGGCTTCTCTATTCATTCCTTCATGTGTAACTTTGCCTTTGCTGTTTTTGTGGAGTAGCAAAGGTTTCTCTACTTTTCACATTCATTCCTTCATTTGTGACTTTGCCTTTGTCGATCACTCTAAAAGTTCATTTTTTGCTTGCAGGTGGAAACCCTCAAAATGTGACTAAAAGGTATTATGCTTTTGTTAGAGAAAGCCCTGACGCTTTTGAAACCCCGTCGAAACAACTAATTCTTAAATTTTCTATCTTCTGATCCTGAAACTTCAATTTATGATTCCTCATTTTGGTTATTCATGTTCATGCTACAACTGCATTGAGTTAAGACAGAATGGATGTCGAACAGAGAAAAGAAAAGGAAATGGCTATTTTGCAGAAGCAAGCAGTTCAACTCTGTTTCTAGCTGAGTAAATATAAGCAGTTGAAATCTATTCATATAACTATGTTCAATGCAATTAACAGACTACAGAATATCATATCTGCTGTACATGTTGAAAAAGCAGCGGGGGAAAATGGAAGCCCCCTACCACAGATCACCTGTGTCGAAGCATGATCCCCTATCCTTTCATGTACGGCCCAGCATCACTGGCACGCCACTACCCAGTTCTATATCCATCCATCCAAAATTAGATCCACCTCCCTAAAGTGGATACTCAAAAACTCATTTGGTATCTTACACATAGTAAATCATCCCAACTTCAATAAGACTGATGTGAGGAATGTTTAGTGCCACAGAAGGGCCTCTGCAGTTCTTCCTAAGGAACGAATAACCAATATCAATAGCAACCTTTTTCAGAAACGAGGAGTTCCTCCGGGCCTTCACATACGAGTGACCCATTATATAAGCAACTCCTGCTTCTTTCGCCTGTATTAAATCCATCAGCTCTTCTCTGACAGTAGGATCCATTCCAGGAATTGGTGGCAGCTGAAACCTCACTTGGCGCCTCCTCATATTTGGATGATCATCATCATATGCAGATTGCAAGCTTCGGAGGGTTATAGACCTGCTACTTTGAATAGAATCATCAGCATTAATAGAGTCCTGCTCTGTAATTACTATACTCAAGCTTGATTGAACACTTCTGGTGCTGATTACAGCCATCCTCCCATCAAGTGACGGACTCTCCGAGCTAGAGAATTGAGGTTCCACTGCTTCCATCTGGATAAACTCCGCTATGCTTTGTATGAGACTGTTCTCAAAGTCTCCATCGTCCCGCTGGATGTCCTTATACCCATAACGCACAATGCATCTGTACATGCGATATGGTCTAGGGCAAACCCGGCCAATGAGGAAGCGTTCCTCGGGAGAAACATATGGAACAGGTACAGATTTTACACAGACGAAAACTAAAACCTTGTGAAATGCAGGGAGGTTCGTTACAAAGTGAGAGAAGATTGCAGGCACTCCAGTAGCTAATTCTGAATATATGAGTCCTATACCAGGAACACGGACAATTCCAAGGCTGGGGCCCAAGCCTAGTAACCATTTTAATGAAACTTTATTGTGCAGATCGAAGTTGTATTTCTTGCGTGTCCCATAATGCCAAATGTACATAACCAGCATAAATATGACAGAAAGTGCAAGAGGAACCCATCCTCCTTGTGGCACTTTCATAAGAGCTGCAGACAAGTAGACCCCTTCAATAAACCCAAAGAATAGAAGAAATGTTGCAGCCAACAAGAGCTTCTTCTGCCAAACAAAAGTTATAACCAGTGCCATGAGAAATGTTGTGACTAGCATTACTGTCATGCACGCAATCCCTGGGAATCAAAACAATAACAACATCACCTCATGTTTGACAGAGATAGTCATGAAATAGTGAAAGCAAAAAGTGCCAAAAAGTTAGAATGGAAAGAATGGAGAAAGAGAAGCCCATAATCATGCTAAACATCAACCTGGGGATGACATGACAACCTAGGTAATTAGAAAGATAGAAAGACTCACCATAAGCATTTCCAATCAAAGTTGTGTCTTGAAATCCAAGTGTTACAGCAAGAGTAAGGACCATGAGGATCCAGTTTATTTCTGGGATATAGATCTGTCCATATATGTGTTTTGAGGTGTGGACAACTTTAACTCGTGGAAAACAACCAATAGCATGGCATTGTTTAATGATAGAGAAAGTGGCAGTAATAACAGCCTGACTGCCGACAATAGCAGCAAGTGTAGCAATAACAAATACAGGCCAATATACAGGTCCTGCAAGATATGTACAGACATCAAAATCAAATAGAAAGATTGGCTTTCCTGACAGTATTATAACAGAGATCAAACAGATTATACCAGGTATTGAGTCATAAAAACTTTGGCGGATAGAACTGGGATTTTTGGATAGAAAAGCAGCCTGACCCATGTACTGTACCACCAAACATGGATATATTACCAATGCAAATGCGAGCTGCACAAGTAGAAAGACCATCAAATTTCTAACCTGGGCAAAACAAATTACCTGCAGCAGTACACGCAAAATGAGACATCCCCTTTTATGCTCACCCTAATAGACGAGGCAGTGAAATGACCAAGATCAGCAAACATAGCTTCAGTTCCTGGTGAAGCCCCACAAAATTATTAGTAATCATTGCACTACGTTTCAGAAGCAAACAATACAATACGATATTGGTTACAGCAAAACAATACATTTCCGACTTCATGAGTTCAAAATTCATGAAGGTATTGAATGCATTATGGAAAAGTCAGCTAGTGCAGTAAAATTCCATCAGTGTGAAGATTCAACGTACCAGTTATACCAAGGAGGACCCCCCCAAGTGAAATCCAACCATCTTCGCCTGTCTGACTGAAGAACTTAATCATATAATGGGGAGATAAAGCAAGAACAATCTTTGGGTTCCAATGTACAATATTGTACAGCCCAATGCAGAAAATTGACGCCAACCAGATGATTACTATTGGAGCAAACATAAAGGCCACCCTATGAGTGCCAAAATGCTGCAGAGCAAACAGACCAACCAAAATGGCACAAGCAAGCGCCTGAAGTCCACCTACAAGGAAGAAAATGCATATTTCAGGAAGAAAAACGCATTAAGATAAATAGAAAACGACACACATTACAAATTTAAATTTCATTAACAAATAAAAGGGAAGAAACTGGTTCAGAGAAGCATAGGAAAGTTACCCTTGGTTATCTTAGCTTCGGTGACCTGGAGCCCTGACACCGATGACAAAACTGCACACAGAAAAGCTCCATGATATGCAGAATGAGAGAAAAACAATAGACAGGTAGGGTGAGGTAGGGAGGAGGCAAAAAACTAAAATTTTGCAACTTCTATTTCAGAAGTCTCTTACTGGAACAAGTAGCTCAAATGTGCAAGGGGAATATTCAAAGAAGAAGCTCAAAATCTATGAAGTTGCGACCACTAGTAGCTGCTAGAACGTCCTGATTGTAAAATTATAGGAGGATATCTTATATCCTGATGTTAACCTTTAGATAAAGCAAGATTGAATATTAATAAATAAATCAAGTTCATTTACAAAATGCACAGACTATTAATTGCATTGAAATCATGTCTTGCCATATTTTCTTACAGTGGCTGTACTGATGAAAGGTTCAACAAATGCAAGAATGCATTAATCCTTAACTGACAGGCATGAAACGCAACCAAACAGAAGAGACTGCTAAAAGAATGATTGATTTACACTGATGTAAACAATGCAGAAAATGAAAATCCATAAAGCTGATGTCATCAGTAATAGCAGCTACAAGTCCTCAATGTAAGATTATAGCTACTCATCTCATAACCTGATGTTGAATCTTTAGAAAGCATGATCAAATATCAACAAACAGACAGGCATGAAATGCAATAATACATTAGTCTTAAATTAACATGCATGAAATGCATTTCTTTTCCTTGTACAGACATGGGCATGACAATATTGATCCTACAGAGCAACACATTACCTGATATTGCTGGAGTAAGTATGCCATCACCAATAACCATGCAAGTACCAAAGAGTACCACAACAAGTAGAGCAGTACGTAGCCTTTTGTGCTTCTCCAAAAACCTCTTGAACGGAGAAGAGGCTCCAACAGAGGCCGATGGGCCATATTTATAGGCTGAGAGTTCCTCATCAGCTGCTTGTTGATTGGGAAGTAAGCTAAACTTTGCATGTCTGCAGAGCAGAGAGTAAAGAGCAAACGTGCCACCTGGAATGAATCAATATTTGTGATCAGCAAAAGCAATTTACAGAAACTAAAATTCAAGAGAGGAAAACAAATCAAATAAAGAGTTTTTTCTTACCTTCACCATTATCATCTGCACTCAGAACAATAAAGACATACTTAATCAAGGGAATCAACGTAAAGGTCCAGAAAATTAAGGAAAATGCACCAAAAATTGCTTGCTCATCAATTTGCTTCTCCAACCTTCCAGTAAACGTGCTTGTATAAACATAGAGAGGTGAGGTACTCAGATCACCGTAAACTACACCAATACTTTGATATGCTAACAATAGATTCCTGTAGAGATTAACCCAGGAAAGCTGCAAGCCAGAAGAGCAAAGTCTTGACATTATTTTTATTTTTTGGTAGTAAGTCTAAGCTCACAATAAAATATTTGTAGAAAGATCAATTTTGTAGAATATAGCAATCAAACTAGCCACTTGTGTGTTGGCACCGTGAAATAGGAATGAAGCATTGGAAAACATTTACCAAGCCAATAATTTCAACCTTTAATATCAGAAAGGACGGAGACCAAGTCCACCGCTGTGGTCACTGGGATAATTTATGATTTAGCCCCAGTCATTACTAGTGTCAGCATAAAAAGGAATCCAGTCAAATCATAGAAACATTAAATGGGACCAAATCAGAGAAGCCAAGGCCGCAGTTAGAATAGAGAATTACTGGGGGAAAGAGTTGACTTAAACTGTAAAATGAACCGAACAAGTAGTTGAACTTGAAGCTCAACTCAGGGTAGGAGTCCTTTGGAAAAAGTAGATTCATATTTGAGCACAAAATCGGGCATAAGTATGACCATTGTCTGGAGGGAAAATGAGCCTTTTTTTTTTTTTTTGGGATGGTATCAAAGAGATGGGTTACAAATGAAACAGTAAAGTTCTGAACTTCCAGATACGGCTCACTTCAACTGATCTAAAGTGTAAATCTTTTTCTGTCCCTTTCTTCTTTTTTCTACATTTTATACCCACCTAGGTGGATCAAACATTGAAGAAGAACAAAGCCAGTTAATAACACTTTATTAAGGAACAAGACTGAATATGGCGAAACACAATCAAAGTTGGAGCTCAGCTGAGAGATTCAGACAATATAGGAAAAAGAAAAAACACAAAAAGAAAGAAGAAAGGAACAAAGGGAGAGGGTAAACCTGTAAAGGATGAGTAGGAGTAGGAGGAGCGTGAATCCCGGATTCTGGCTCCATTCTGGCCAATAAGCTGTTCCTGTCTTCTCTCTTTCTTTCTTGCTGTCTTCTTCTCTCCCCTCGAGACCACTGTCTCTCTCTTCTGCTAACTCTTATATCCTCTCTCTTTTTTCTCCAGCAAAACGCAACAAAAATAATAAACTCTATCTACTGGTGCCATAACAATTATTGTATAATAAATAATAGTAATACTATACTACCAACAAACAACACAGTTTAATTTAAGATGTTAACCCACCATTTTCATTTTGGGAAAAAAGGCATCCGGTCTACTTCCACCTTGTCTTTTTCTGTTTTTTTTTTTTTACTTTTTCCGTTAATTAATTTAATTCAAGCAACAGAGTCAGTCAGCGACCTATTATATATATGTTACTAGAAAGAGTAGTAGTATACTATTAAGACTTGCCCGTTTATAAAATTTTTGCATTACACGGATTGAACGCGTAGGTAAGTGTTTTGTTTTGTTTTGTTTTTCAATAATGCTAGATCTACAAAGAATTTTTTATTAAGAGAGTCTTACAAATATACATAACAGTACTTCATTGGACAATTTTATTAACCCTCTACATCATTTTTTTTGGATTTATTATTTCTAAAATTAAAATCTTTACCATAAAAAAATTATTTTCCCACCTCCACGATTTTCAGAATCTCTCCAAATTAATTTGTTGCCATATTAGTGTTTTTCTTCAATTTCTAACCTTCATATCCCTTTTCGAGAAAAATATTCCTTTTTAAAAAGATTTAGCTTTATTATTTAATTAATTTGTTTTCACAATAATTTTTACTCCAATTTTCCCCAAAGCATAAGTTTTATTGGTATTTGTATGAATCCTAATTTTCTTATTCTAATACCCCAATTCCTTATATCGCAATTCATTCCATTGATATTGCAAAATTTCTTTTGCATAAAGAACTTGCTCTCCTATCATCATTGTAAACTGAAATATTTTCCAGCAATTGATCCATGTGCGAGATTTCACAGCATTCAATAAAAACCAGAAAATAGAATGGATTGAACCCTCTTCATACTCATCTAGGAGTAAGATTCCATACCTTATTTGCCCATTGATCTGAAATAATAATATATAAGAGGAACCACTATTTTCCTTTTTTTTTTCCAAGGAGCGAGACATCCTTTTTTTTTTTTTCCAAGGAGCGAGACAAGAAATAAATGAGAGATAAAATAAGGTAGAATGAGAATGGAAAATTGAAATCTTGGAAATTAGGGTTAATAATGAGGACAAGGAAGAAGTGAAATCGACACATGTAAGCGCAAAGGAAAAAAAAAAAAAGGAAGTAGAGAGGAAAAAAAACACTAATATGGCAATAAATTAATGTGGAGAAGCAGTAAAAATCGTGAAGGTGAGAAAAGTTTTTTTTATGATAAAAATTCTAATTTTAGAAATAATAAATTCAAATAAAAAATGATGTACAGAATTAATGAAATTGTCGAATGATGTAATATCATTTATATTTGTAAGACTCTCTTAGTAAAAAAAAAAACCCTTAATAACTCTAGCATTATTGTTTGTTTTTTATTGGGATTAAATGTAACGACCCGGGTAAAATTTTCGTGATTTTTACCAAGTTGTTTTGACTTTTACGGTGGTTGATAAAATTTTATCGCGGTTAATCGAGAATTTTACCAATCCGAGTCAATTTTTACTATCTCTACTATTATTTTTACTACTCTCAAAATTAAAGTTACTATCATTATTATTGTTAAATTCTAATCAAACATTAATTGTAACATTAATATATTCTTATTTTGCTATGATAATTAAGTTGCTACAATTTACTAATTATAACTTAGAAAGAAAATTTCATCTTCCATTTCCATGATATTTAATAAATTAATCTTTGATTATTTATTTTGAAATTTCATAAAAGAATAATTGTTAGATTATGTTTATATGTTACAAAGGTTAAGTTAGTGTCAAAACACAAGGTTTAGTGTAGTTTCGATCGATACGACGTAGGCCAAAACATAAAACACACAACACCTTGCGTTTTGACCAGTTGTAAGTGGGGTTTTGATGGGCAGCACTATAGACGTCTAAACGACGTCGTTTTGATGTCGGCAAGGCATAATAATTCAGCCGACAGCATATTGTTTCTGCCCAAATTTTCTTCTTTCACTTTCCTTCTCTTTCACTTCTCCTTTCTTTTCTTCTGCCGAACTTTTCTTCATCGGCCCCACTCCAATCTTTTCTTCTCTTTTTTTTTTGTTCTCTTTTCTTTTGTTTTCTTTATTTTCTCTAATCCTCTTCTCCGATCCACACACTCACCTGCAACCACCTCTTACCTCATTTCTCCTTTTCCTCTCCTCCCAGCCCTCCTCCTCACTACAGTCGCCGACGACCGCCAGTCCTCTCGCTCTTCCTCTCCCGAGGCGCCGCCGCTCCCCTTCGCACCGCAAACATCGCCGTTGTCTTCCCCTTGGTGCTCGTGTTCGCCAGCGCCACGACGAGATTGAAATTACCGCCGGGACAGCGCCCAAGCCTCCACCGTGCCAGGAGACGATCTCCTTCCCTCTCCTCTGCCATCATTTACCTCCCCCATCCACTTCTCCCTCTCTTCCCTTGCTGCCGTCGCCACCAGGTTCTTCCTCGCGACGCCGCCACCAAGCCGAGGAGACATCGCCGCCCGAGCGCCTCCGATCTCCTCCCTACAACCCATCTGTCACACCGTCGCCGCCGACCACACCTCCTCCCTTCTCCGCCGCGACGACAGTCGCCAACTCTCCTCCTCTGCAACCTACGCCTCCACCGCGCCTGTCGCTCGACATCACCGAGCCTGGTGGTGGTGCTGGCCGGGAACAGTGGTGTTGTTTGTGGTGGTTTGAATTAATGACGTTTGGTGGTGGCAGTGGGTATGGTGACAGTGAGGTTTGGGTGTTGTCGATTAATGGCTTTGGGTATTCAGTGGCAAGGTGGTAGCCGTGAATAGTAATCCGTGTGTTGAACATTTTGGGGGCTACCGCGAACAGTACCGGCCGGAATCCGGTGAGCCTCCGGCATCCCAGGAATTTTCCGGCAAGCTCGGAAATGGACTTTGGGTAAAAACCCGAGCCTCTTTGGACCATGTGCATCACATAACGAACCATGAACGGACCCGAACGATAAACGGACTCAGATCTTAAAACGATTAATTAAATTATTAATCAACTTAATTAAAATTAACTTATGATTTTATTTTATATCTTATTTTAATTATTTATTTTGCCTTGCTTTATTTATTTAATTATGCATTTATATATTTATGCTTTCATTATTTAATTTAAGCTTCTATTTATTTGTTTATGCCTTATTTAATTTTCCGATTTGGGCTATTAAAAAGGCCCATAACGTTTAAATTTCTGTTTTAATTTATTTATGTTTATCTGGGCTCGTAAAAGGCCCATTGTATTTAACTTTCGGTCATTCAATTTTAATTGGGCTAATTAATAAAAGGCCCATGTTATTTATTTAAATATGTCTCTGATTTAATTTTCGGAATTATGTTGATATTAGATTTAACCTCAGATGGGCTAAACGTTCGTGAAGGCCTACCGAGTTTAATTTTCGAATTTCCTTAACTATATTTAATGGAATTTATATTATAAACGACCTGGACATATATATATATATATATATATATATACTTCTATTATATTTATTTCGGTAATCCTAGGCTAAATAATATTAGTCTTATATCTTAATCGAATTATTGATTTTAATCTTATACAAGTATATACATATCGTATAACGTACTGTAGCTATTTTCACCGGCATAGATATTGCTAGACTATATTTTTATTTAATTAATGATTATAGTTTTATGTATATAAGTACTTACGATTATATAAGATTTACTAAATGTATATATTGTTTACAATGGTTATTTCTACTAGCTAATATATTAATTAATTACGAATAGAATTTTTATGAATAATTATGTTTAATAAGTATTATTTACGAAATATGGACTGTGAGTATTTAACGGGACGTAACTTGATTTATTTACAAATATATCATCTTAAATATACACTACGTTTAAGTGTACGTATATATGCCTTATTGTCATAAGCGACCTAAGGGCCGAGATATCGGCTTGGATGCTCGGTTTTGGTTTTGACTTATGTTGAATATGATTGGTATATCAGATGGAAAATAAATTATTAGTAACCTCCACAGAAATGAATAAGAGAGCTATGGAAATAACAAAAAGAATTGATAAGCCGTCGAATAACTGTTAACCGGCATCATGCATAGTCATCTTGTTTGTGCATTATAAGTGATTACTGCTGTTATATTATAAGAATATCAAGGCTTAACCGGATACCAGCTTCCGAGGAGTATCAGGTGAGGTTGCATATACGTCATTCCACCCGTGATAGCCGGGATGGTTGGTCTTGGAACTACATAGGTTCCATTGCATCTTATGGTTGCTGTTGATGATATCTTGGTAGTAATTACTGATACTTGTTGTGAGGATGGATAACCTTGGATATGTGCCTGTAATACTGTGTTTGATTTTGTTGTTTGATTGAACTATTGAATCGATTATTGGCTGTTATATGATTGCTATGGAAATTGTTGATGATTATTGTTGCTATCTATTTGCTATGGATTTTGCCATGATGTTGCTGGAATGTGCTGTTGGATTGTGGTATTGTGAGTATTTAGTGATATGAAATTGTTGGCTGGATGAGCTTGAGAAATAATCTGAGATGATAAAAGTTGAGTAATTGATGATAGAGTATTGGAATTGGAAATGAATTTAAGATGATGTTATAATTGTCACTTGGAAAGTAGTGGTACGACTAGATGGTTAGAGACTAGTTCTGTGGTGCCATGGTCGGTTGGTTGGTTGATTGGGATGTTGATCCCGGATTTGTGATATTGGGATGTTGATCCCGGATTTATGATGTTGGGATGTTGATCCCGGATTTATGATATTGGGATGTTGATCCCGGATTGTTGGTATTGGGATGTTGATCCCGGATTGTGGTTGGGTCTGGCATCCAGAATTAGTTAATAACCAGGTACGACCCTAGCTTGTCTAGTGACGGGGCCCGAAAGATAAAATTGGTAATAATAATAATAAGCATTCTTTTGGTCTTGGCTCAGTTGTAGTTAGTAAAATCTTTGTGTTGTGTTTGTTGTGCTTACTTCGAAAGTATTACGGTTGAATATATATCTCTGTTTATCCTTCGTCGGTGATCACTTCGGACTCACCCCTCACCTGCCCCATCGGCAGGCTACGTTGTTCCTTGTGCAGTTATGCATCATGGCAGGCTGCGACATCTCCTCTGATGGATCTGGATCCATAGTTGCATCGAGTCGATTCATACAATTGTTGTAATTATTGAAATTGCTTCCGCTGTGCTATTGATACTGTTGTACCCGAGGTCGGGTGACGTGATATTATCTTTGGGCCGTTTGGCCAGATTTTCCTATTGTAAATACTGTCTGTGCCACGTGTCGGCACTGTTATTTGGTAATTACTGTTTATTGGGTAAATTTGGGTCGGGGTGTTTCATTAAAAAAATAATTAGTACTGTCATTATTACACACTACTTAGGCTCACGATTCTCGAATATATCTTAGCATTAGATTCTTCTCGTAGGAAGACTCTCCTCCGAAATATAGCGGGTAGGCGACCTCGATAATATATATATATATATATATATATATATATATATATATATATATATATATATATATTAAATCAACGATCCAGCTCTGTACGAAGATAAGAATTATTTGTGCCGCATGTTGTGAGGATCTGCCCCTAAATTTTAATTGATCCCTCTCTTTATCAAAGGAGTCTCCACCCGAATTTTATTAAGGACAAAATTTAGGGAAAAATCTTGACTTCCATAACCCGTACCGACCAGTCATAGCCATTGGTGGAGCTAGATATAATTCTTGGAGGGGGCCAATATAATATTTTGTGTGTAATAATAAGGATTTATGTGAGAAAATAAAATTTAAAAGCGGCCAAATACATGTTACGATAGGACTTTTATGAAAAAAATAAAATTTTAGGGACCATAAGAGAATATTACAATAGGACTTATATGGAAAGTTTTAAAATTCAGGAGGGCCCGTGGCCCCCCTCAGCCCCCCTCGGCCACCGCCACTGGTCATAGCGAACCAAAGATGTAGGATCCGGGAGTTCGTCACAGATGGGAAGGTGTTAGGCACCCATCCATGTTGAGGCAAAATCATGTGCAATTGAAGATCCATGGATGTCTTATGCACAAACAACACAACAACAAAAGCAAAAGCAAAAGCTAAAGCAAAACTGAAAATAAACACATAATTGAGTTTGAGATTCCACCACTAGAATTCGTCTACGTTCTCCGACGATAGGATTCAAAGCTCAAAGCTCACGTAAATCTTACATGGCATCACAACACACCACAACAATATAGCAACAACACAATACAACAACACAACAGCAACATTACGACAACATAATAAAAGGGAAAAAAAAACACGCAATTTGGCTTGCATCCCGTTTTTAGATCGAGACTACCTACGTACTTGTGTGACCGGGGTCAAAGCCACGTAGTCCTAACATGGATTCACACAATGATGTCGTCTTTCTGCAACGTAGGTTCCTTCAAGTGCACAGGGTTGTTGTAGTACTTTATCAAGGTCGTATCCACAGGGACTAGGTTGAGTTTGTTTCCTTTCAATTTAAGACAAACTAGGCTCGGAAACAATTAAACAGGGATGGATTTGGGTGAATGATGATTAAAATCTAAACTAGGCAGGAAAGATAAATGTAACAGCTGATTATATGAGGAAGGTATTAGTTTTGGTGGATTCTTAGGCATCCGGGGTTCACATGTCCTGTTTTATAGATATCAATTGCTCGACAGCCTCAGTCACAGGCTGAGCCTGTGGGTGAGGCTATGACTAATGAGAAGTCTTGAAGGGGCTCCCAACCTAAAGTACTATCAACGGCTTTCGATCTTATTAATAGTTCCCTAAGCTTCCATCTACCCCCTATCACTAGAGTAAATGTCTACTTAAGGATGAAGTTTAATGTTGGTGCTAATACCCACAGTCTCTCCCTATC
>JAKUCV010005397.1:17967-40564 GCA_028386065.3 Turnera subulata
TGTTGACAGCAAAAGAGTCAATTAATAGAATCGGTTCTTGCAGGCGCTCTCAACCTATACTGCACCCATTTGCTTTCGCTCACAGGTGCCTCCCATGGTTCTCACATTCCTAATGCTCTCGCATCGGTCAAACTCAGGGGTTTAAGAGTGGTGTTGAGGCTAGTTCCTCAATTAGTTTCTAACTCTCGTCAAAAGCTAAAAACTAAGGGCTGGTTGATGTTGTTCCAGTGGCTAAGGTTTCTCCTTTTGGTCCTTCGCCTAGCCACCTGTAATCATGCATGGGTTTGATCAAGACTCAGACATGGTGCAAGTTTGCAACAACCAAAACAAGAAGGACTGGTTAAGAACATAATGCGAGCAATCTGTTGCATTAAAATCAAAGACATGTTCACCCCTTCAACCTAAGAAGGGGTTGTTTAGTTCATAATCGAAATTACAAAACAGATGGAAGTATCGAACGGCATAGTGGTTTGAACAATCTGGAGGTTAGGGACAACACGATTACTGCGCTGAAAGGCTACAGAATCGTGTGTTCCCTTGGACCTTTGGTGTTTCTGGGTCCCAACTCTGTTCCAGAAATTATGTAATTTTGAGGGGTGTCTTTGTCGATGGGATTCTCCTCTCCTCCGTGTCTTCTCCCTTCCTCTTTTGTAGGTGCAGCTCTCCTGTTTTTCTTCCTCCCAACTTGCTGGAAAGTCTGAGCGTTTGGGCAAGTTGGCTCGTCAGTTTTCCAGCGTGTGTTGTCAGGATAGGAGTGATGGGCAGCAAGTTGATTGGTGGATTGTAAGTTCCAAGGTGCCCTTTGCAGAGGATAATTGTTCTTGAAGGTGGATTCCCTCTGAGTGGCATGTGCCTACTCCTTTTTCCCTGGAAAGTGCTCTGGGACGTCAGGAGAATGTTTGTTTATGTTGGTGGAGCAGGTGGTGTAAATTTTATATTCCTTCTGCAATTTCTAGGTTTACAGGACGCATAGGCTGATGCTGTGCCTGGGTCTGTTGCAGTTCTTCTTCAAACTTTCCTTTCAATTGACTTCTGCTTCTTCTGTCGATGATGAGGTGTCATGAGGACTTCTTGGATAAAAGTGAGGGAAAAGAGCTTCAGTGGAAAACTTGTGATTTGAAGGTGGTTTGAGGCCTTCAATTGAATTCTTGATGAACAACAGCCTCAGGGACAGGCTCAAGGGTTCTGCAACAGGTTCATGCTGTGGCTAATGCTGTTTCTTCACATTCTTCATTTAAATCCTCTTGAATTGATTGAAATGCACCTAAAATCACTAATCATACAGTAAGGGGTAGAAATTGGAGGAATATAGTGGAATATTGCATAGGAGGCATATAATCATAATGAATTTAGAACAATTTGTGTCCAAAATTATGCCCTAAACTATGCATATTTCACATGCATCAAAATACCCCAAACTGAAGATTTTACTTGTCCTCAAGCAATCAGAAAAAAAAAAGAAGGCATGATTTTGGAAAGAAGCAAGGGCAGTTCCAATGCATCCAAATTTTCATCGGGTTTCTCTCATGTGACCCCTATCCCCTTGTTTTCTTTTAAAACTGCATCAACTCCAATCAAATTCCTTGTCAGTGGTTTTTGTAATACAAATTTACAGGAATAATCTTGCAACTAACCTCCAATCATCTGTCGTCAAAGGGATCCAGCCAGAATCATTTTTTTTTTCGGGAAGTGAAAAACATTACCTCATATGCAGACCCATCTTCCCTTATCTCCACTAATGTGCTATAGTCATCAATCAAGGATCTTCAGGACTTTTCTACGTTGTACCGAGGTTAGGATGATGGTTGTCAATGGATGGTGGATGGGTTGAGCAAATGTTGGTGGCCTGTGAACTTGAAACCTCCAGTTTAATTTGTGAATAGTCTGAGGCTGTATAGAGACTGTTTGATTCTGTAC
Source organism: Turnera subulata (assembly GCA_028386065.3). NCBI lineage: Eukaryota > Viridiplantae > Streptophyta > Magnoliopsida > Malpighiales > Passifloraceae > Turnera > Turnera subulata. The sequence goes on from JAKUCV010005397.1 coordinate 19,885, forward strand.
CCCTTGAGTTTTCATGCTACCCAGAGGCTAAATGTATCCTCTTGTTTGAGAAGGAGTCTGATTCACAAAACGTTTCTTTTCTCCTTATTTCTCCTTCCCATGTTTTTTCTTTTCTTCGCCGTCTGCCTTATTTGTTCTTTTCTCTTTTTTTTTTATTATTGTTGCAGCTGGGAAGAGAGCAGTACAAGATGTGTGGTAACATTTTGGGTATGTATTTGTTAAGTGCAAACAGTCTCAGATGCTTGATGAGATTGGATCTCGTTCACAGACTCATCAACAGGGTGAGGCTGTTGGAATGAAATTGTGCCTTGGCACATGATGGCCCTTGTTTCGGCTTCAAGTGGTTGAGGTAAGGTGAGCAGGGTGAAGAAATAAATTAGGGCCATCCTAGTTGGCTCAAATGGGGTTGCAATGGATTGATGAGTGTGGTATGGATTTATGTGGTCTGTTGGTATACAAAAGATGGCCTAGATACTTTCCTTGCTTGAAGGACTCTTGCTTGAATTTCGCCTTGACAGAGACAAGGGTCTGTTCTGAGGTAGACAGGCGAAGCCTGTGTCGTGTAGAAAACCATTTAGCAAGATCCTTCTTATCTGACAGATTTCATGGAGTGTAATTGTTCGATTATGCCTATTCTGCTTGTTTTGGAAATGAGACAAGTCCTGAGATTAGAGTATGAGCAGAATTAAATGGAAAATGTCGAAGATACATAAATATAAGGACAGGCTCACACTGTGGAGAAGCAAAATGAAAAACAGATAAGCATTTGAACTTGCATTGAATCAACAGAAAAGTACAGAAGGCATAAAATGGCATTTGCACCCTAAAATACCCCAAACTGAAAACTTGTAGTGTCCTCACTACTAAAACTAAACAAAAGAAAGGTGCAATGCCATAACAAAGATAAGCAAAATAAAACACATTACCGAAAATGAAAGACAAAAGGTCTAATTCTTTAAACACAAAGATAAATACCCCAAACTAAAAGTTGTATCCTATGTGGTAGGGGTTAGACATCCTAAAACTAGGCTAGAGGTGCTGGAAAGGTGGAGTTAGCAGTGTTGGCGCTTGTTGCTGGATGGTAGAGGTCCTGCCTATGGTGACCGCGTCAGTGCACGTGCCATGTTCATCAAATTAGTGAGGGTTTTGGTTATTTGCATGTGCTGGGCCATGTACTGGCTATGGAAGTCAGTCATGGCTCTGCCTTGGGTATGTGTGAGGCCGCACACCTCAGTGATGCCCCTGTTAAGGTGTGTGCGTGCTTCTCCCAAGGAGGAGGTCAGACGCATCTCTTGTGCAGTAATGCTCTCTTGGAAGCGCTGCAGGCGTTCTCCGTGAGCAACAAGGGTTTGTTGAATGCGGGTTTGGTTTTGAAGAATAGGAAGGATTTGCTATCCAATCCAATCCTGCATCTGCTCAAAGATTTCCAGCACTTGGTCTCGAGTCACAGCATGAGGCTGTGCCTGTGGTTGCTCTGTTGGTTGTGTGGCAGGCTGTTGGGGCTGTACAGGGTCGTTTTCATCCTGTCCTTGAGGCTGTGGCACTGGTGGTGCATTGTCTGGTTCTTCAGCCACAGCATCAGGCTGTTCCTGGTTGTTCTCTTGAGGCTGTGGGGCGGGAAGGTGCATCCTATTGAGGATGCCACGGTCGATTTAGACGGTTCCGCTAACCAACTCAAAGCGATTCAAGGGAAGTTGGAAATGCCGCGCAATCCTTGTGATGATGCCGATGCCTGGAAGGTATGGTGCCTTCCTTTGTGTGATGATTCGACGAAGGATAAAGGCGCCGGTGTTGAGGGGTTGGAGGTGCACCATGCACCAGAGGATGAACAGCTCCTCGTGTTGAACATCGAAGCGACTCCTATTTCTGTCGTAGATGCTGTGGGACAGGAAGTGCTGGATGATGCATAGTGCACGGCTACGGAATGATGTGGCTGAACTGGTGGAGGAGATATATCCGGGGTCAGTGTAGTTGTCATTCCAAAAGTCCTCCGCAGCAAAGTCTGCTGGCCTCTCCTGGTGTCCTTCATTTGGTAGCCCGAGTATCTGATTTAACTAGGCAATGGTGAGAACCCTGTTTTTGTTGTCTAGATGGAATCGTGCTGTGCCGAGCTCCTGACCCTGTGGGGGCTGGTAGGAGAGCGAACTGAAGAATTCGTGGGTTAGGTCAGCGTAGGTGGGGCCTCCCAATGTGGCAAACAACAACCATCCCACTGGTTGGAGGAATCGGCGCACGCCATTCCTGGCCCCGATGGCTCTGATTGCATCCATATCCAGCCACCGGCTGACAAGCACTGTCTAGGTCTGTGCGAATGCCCAGGCGTGTCGGCGGCTGGCGTTTGCAGGTTGGAAAATAAAGCGCAGAGCAGGGGGTGGCACGTCCTCTGTCTCTTCGTCTCTGCTCTGTGTTTCTTCCTCCTATATTTCTGGTTCATCGGTGGGCGGTGGTGTGGGTGGTTCTCGAGGGCGATCCTGGTTTTGCTTGGATCGCTCCTTGTTGTTGGTTTGTGTGGTGGTGGATTATGTTCGGCTAGATGTGGCGTGGCCTTGGTGGTGGAGCGGGTGCGGGGGCGTTTTAGATGGCGGATTGGAACTTTGGGGGTGGTGGATGGTTCTGGTGTGGGTTCAAGGTTGAGGTCGATTGGCTCTGGGTTGGTGGGTTGATGGTGAGGTTGATGATGGTGTCGGGGGTTTGTGCTCGCCGGCATTTGCGATGGTATTATTGTGTTGGGGTAGTTGTATTGGTGTCTGGTGTGGTTTGGGTGTTGGTTTCGGAAGAGGTTGGAGGTGTAGGAAGGGCGAGTAAGGTGGGGGGTGGTGGTGTGGCGGTGGTAGGTGGGTATAATTGGGCAAAGAGGGTTATGAGTTCGTGTGGGAGGTCGCGGTGTAGTTGGTGTGGTGGTTGGATGGGGAATGGTGGCAGTGGTGGTGGGTTTGTGGGGAGGTAGCGATAGACAACCTGGAACAGAGGGCGGGTGATGCGAAGGGGGAAGGTGATAGGGGCGGTTGTGTCTTGGTTGGAAGAAGGGGGTGGTTGGTTGTTTGTGTTGGTGTTGTTGTTGTTGGCCATGGCTGAATGGTGGAGATGTTGGTGGTATAGAGCAATGGTCGTGGATGTAGGGTTGCAGCGGCAGAGTTTGGAAGAGGAAGATGAAGTAGAAAAGGGAAGGGTAAGGGTTGTCTTTTATAGGCAATTAATGCCTATTTAGAGACGTTGACAGAGAGGAATGTGAAGGGGTATGTTTGTTGGGAAGTGTCTTTTTGACTCCCAATTTATCTGTTTGTGTGCCAACTTTTGGCAGAGAGTTATATCCCTTCAGAAATGAATGACACGTGGATGGGAGAAGGAATAATCCTACTGGGTGGTTGTATTATGACGTATTTTAAGACAAAACTTCCTTATCCTTCATTGCGCTGGGCAGAATGGCTGCAACAGGCTGAGCCTGTTGCTCATGCTGTCCCAGTTTTAGAGTTAGTGCATGCAAGAGGAAGTTTTTCAACAGAGAACCTAGTCCTAGCCCTACCTATTCAGATCTTCCCTAACTCTAGAGATTCCCTAAGCGCTAGAGATTATCAAATGAGGGGTTAGGATGTTGTGAAAATTCGACACATGCTCAGCCTGTGTGAGCCTGTGTAAGCCTAAAAATTCCTTTCTGCAAAGAAATGGTGAAGATTTAACATCAAAAAAGGTTTAGAAGGACTTCCCTGATGAATCTCTCACTCTCCGATTCCCTTTTTCATCAAATTTCAGCACCTGATTGATTAAAAACAAAAGAAACACACAAAAATAACAAAAATAACCAAATGAAAAGCAAAAGAAATTGGAAATTTACCGCACTTGGTGTTACCCAAGTGTGTACTTCTTTAATGTCTTTTAGCTGGACTCCATCTTGCTTTGCTAGGTGGGAGGCGGATCATGGAGCACCTGAGTCTCCTGATACTCATCGGTCCTTCTGTGATACAGCTTCAGTCTGTGCCCATTAACCTTGAATGGTTGTGTCTTCTCATTATAGATTTCCACAGCCTCATGAGGGTAACAGCATGACACTGTGAAGGGGCCAGACCATCTTGATCGAAGCTTTCCAGAGAAGAGCTTTAGGCGAGAGTTGTAGAGGAGGACTAGATCTCCTTCCTTGAATTTTCGAGGCTGTATCCTACTGTCATGCCACTTCTTTGTTCTCTCCTTGTACAATTTTGCATTTTCGTATGTATACAGCCTCAGCTCGTCCAGCTCATTCAATTGCAACAGCCTCTGTTCCCCTACAGCCTGTGTGTCAAAGTTCAGAGCCTTAATAGTACAATATGCTTTGTGCTCAAGCTCCACAGGCAAATGACAGGCTTTCCCAAATACAAGGCAGTATGGGGTGGTGCCTATGGGTGCCTTGTAGGCTGTGCGGTATGCCCACAGAGCATCATCGAGTTTTGCTGCCTAGTCCTTGCATGATGGTCCTACTGTCTTCTCTAGGATCTGTTTTAATTTCTCTGTTAGTCACCTCCACTTGGCCACTTGTTTGAGGATGGTATGGAGTGGCTATCTTGTGTCTAATCCCATACTTTCTGAGGAGAGCTTCAAACTGGCGGTTGCAAAAATGGGTTCCTCCATCACTAATTATTGCTCTTGGGGTGCCAAACCGAGTGAAGAAGTGTTTCTTCAGAAACTTTGTCATTGTCTTGGCATCATTGGTTAGGGAGGCAATGGCCTCCACCCATTTAGAGACATAGTCAACAGCCACCAAGATAAAATTGTTCCCATAAGAACTCGGGAAAGGCCCCATGAAGTCTATTCCCCAAACATCGAATAGCTCCACTTCCAAAATTGCTTGTTGTGGTATTTCCTGTCTTCTGGAGATGTTCCCTGTGCGCTGGCATTCTTTGCATGCCACTACCCAATTGCGTGCATCTTTAAATAGGGTAGGCCAATATAGACCAGCTTGCAATACTTTGGATGCTGTTCTGGTTGCGCCATGGTGTCCCCCGTACTGTGCATTGTGGCAACTATGCAGAACTTGTTCTACCTCCTCCTCAAGAATGCCCCTTCTGATTATACCATCTCCGCATCTTCTGAACAATAAGGGCTCATCCCAGAGGTAGTTCTTCATGTCAGAGAAGAACTTCTTTTGTTGTGAATAGCTGAGATCTGGTGGAAGAGCTCCACAGGCCAAGAAATTGACAATTTCTGCGTACCATGGCATCAGTCTGTGACTGACATTGTGAATTGTTGCAATGAGGCTGTCGTCTGGGAGATGATCATCAATAGGCATGTGGTCCCTTGGCATGTGGTCTGGAGGCAATGTGGAAAGATGGTCAGCTACCACATTCTCTGTGCCTTTGTTGTCTCGAATCTCTAGGTCAAATTCTTGGAGTTGTAGGATCCACCTAAGTTGTCTTGGCTTGGTCTCCTTCTTGGTCAACAAGTACTTCAATGCCGAATGGTCAGTTTGGATGATGACCTTAGATCCCAGCAAGTATGCTCGAAACTTTCCAATTGCAAAGACTACTGCCAGAAGCTCTTTCTCAGTTGTGGCATAATTGATCTGTGCCTCATCCAGAGTGCGACTTGCATAGTATATGGCATGAAGTTTGTTGTCTTTTCTCTTCCCCAGCACAGCCCCTACTGCATGGTCGCTTGCATCACACATGATTTTAAAGGGTTGACTCCAATCTGGGGGCTGGATGATTGGGGCTGTGGTCAATGTAGCCTTAATCCTGTTAAATGCATTTAGACAAGAATCATCAAATACAAATTCGGCATCCTTACTAAGGAGATTTGTCAAAGGTTTTGCAATCTTTGAAAAATCCTTAATAAAGCACCTACTGCATGGTCGCTTGCATCACACATGATTTTAAAGGGTTGACTCCAATCTGGGGGCTGGATGATTGGGGCTGTGGTCAATGTAGCCTTAATCCTGTTAAATGCATTTAGACAAGAATCATCAAATACAAATTCGGCATCCTTACTAAGGAGATTTGTCAAAGGTTTTGCAATCTTTGAAAAATCCTTAATAAAGCGCCTGTAAAAGCCTGCATGACCAAGAAAAGCCCGAATTGCCTTAACAAAGGTTGGAGGTGGAAGTTTTTCAATAACATCAATCTTAGCTTCATCCACCTCTATACCTCGTCCTGAGATTTTGTGCCGAAGCACAATACCTTCTGTAACCATAAAATGGCATTTTTCCCAATTCAGCACTAGGTTCATAGCCTCACACCCTTCAAGAACTGTTTCAAGGTTAGCCAAGAAGAGATCAAAAGAAGTGCCATCAATAGAGAAATCATCCATAAATACCTCCATTATATGCTCGATCAGGTCATGGAAGATGGCCATCATGCAACGCTGTTAGGTGGCAGGTGCATTACACAGGCCGAATGACATGCGCCTGTATGCAAATGTGCCATAGGGACATGTAAATGTTGTTTTCTCCTGATCACCTGGGTGGATTGGGATCTGGAAAAATCCAGAGTATCCATCTAGGTAACAAAAATATGTGTACTTGGCAAGTCTCTCTAACATCTGGTCTATGAATGGCAAAGGAAAATGATCTTTTCTAGTGGCCTTATTGAGTTTTCTATAGTCTATGCACATCTTCCAACCTGTGACAGTCCTAGTTGGTATGAGTTCTTCTTTTTCGTTCTTTACTACTGTCGTACCTCCCTTTCTAGGCACCACATGTACTCCACTAACCCAAGGACTATCTGAAATTGGATAAATTATTCCGGCATCAAGTAACTGTTAGTGTAATATGCCCAAAAGCCAATCATGGATGATTATTTGTAGTCATGTATACGCATTAAGGTTATTCCAATAAGTATCGTTTATGAGATAAACGCTTGCACATACTTATAACCCTAGAATATTTCATATTCTTAAATTGTCCCTAGTCGATTATTATTGTGGATGGGTTGTAATAATATATTAAGACTAGCGTATGTTGAGAATTGCATATGTGATATGAATTCTACATACGGGTACAAGTTGGAGAACTTGTGGACTGGACTGATCCACATAAGAACGCTACATGGAACGTTATATGTTTTGTCGATAGCGGTTCTTATAATGTATTGTCCTTAGACCTGTGATCATCAAGGTTCCCAACATGTGAGTCATATGCTTTGATATTATTCCTGGTCATCCGTAACTGGATAGACGTAAGGATAATCATTGGGTATATAATGAGTGTGTAGTGGGTTTTGTATGATCCAGAGGGGATTCGTCCAACCCATATAACGGGTATATTATCGGATGGTTTCTTGATAGAGTTGAACTGTAAATGCACGGCCGTGCTCGGATTATGATATGGTGATATCGTTGGTATCCGTTTTACACAGTTAACTCGAGGATCAAGAAACCGAGATTAAACATATACGAGATTGACATATTCCATGTCTCGGTTTAATCTTGATAATGGGACGAAGGGACGATGACATGTTCCGAGGCACGTGGAATCAGTATTGATCTTGTCGTTCGGGTGGCAATGATGTGTTGCTAGACGCCGCTCTTTGCTTATAATTGTAAAATGAGATTTTACAATTATTGCCAGACGTACAAGTGCCTACAGGGTCACACACATACAGCCGTTGATTCGAGCAGGTGGTTGAACCGTGGTTGGATCATGGTTGAACCAAGGTGTGGTTGGACCGCGGTTGGACCGTGGTTGGACCAGGGTCGTTTTTGGGCTGGTTTGGTTCACCAAATGTCAGATTTTTTGAACCAAAACATGCTGAGTTGTGTTGATAATGCTTAGTGGGAAACATGATTATGTGGAGACATGATCATGTTGCTTAGTGGACCACCATGTTGGCCATTAACTCCACTAATGCATTATGCCTTTGGGGGTTGAGTGATCAGATCACTATTGCTCATCTTCTTCCTTACACACACTTGTTCTTGAGAGAATTTTCAGAGCTTGAGAAGAGTTCTTGAGTGGTCTGAAAATTGAGAGAAAAACACCACACACAAAAGCACCCGAAAACCTGTTGCTAGCACACCAGTTCGGGAGAGATCGGGTTGAAGTCGTGAGATGTTCTTCAACCGGTTACAGCGGTTCGTGTGGATACCGTAGAGGGGCGAGGCTTTTGTCTAGCTCTAGCTGATTCGGTTCTACAGTTGGGTGAAAGACCTCAACCGTTACAGGTATGAAAATTGTTATTCGGTTTAGTTCCCTTCACATGGATCCTCCATGTGTATCCGGTATTTCCGCTGCGCATACATGTTGTATTTTGTGCTTTTGATTGTCAATTACATGAACTGGATACTTACAGTAACTTCAAAATTTCCATTTTGACCACTTCCTTCATATTTTCATTCAGTCTCCTCTGTGGTTCTATCATGGGTTTGCAGTTTTCTTCCAAAAGAATACGATGCATACAAAGATTAGGACTGATACCTGTGAAATCATCAATGGTATATCCTATTACCTTGCGGTGTTTGTTGACTACTGTGCGCACTTTTTCCTCTTCTTCCTGTAAAAGGTCAGCTCCAATAATGATAGGAAATGAGGAATTGTTAGTGTCTAAGTAGATATTCCTGAGCTTGGGTGGTAGAGGTTTCATTTCTACCCTTGGTGCATCGGATTCCAGTTCTGGGTTGCAAACAGACTCTGTGACAGGCTCAGGCACAACATCAACCTGTTGATCCACAGCATGAGCCTGTTTGTTGATTTCAGGCACAGTTTCTTCTTCCAGGAATTTTGCTACCTGTTGCAGAGCTGTCTCATCCCTGTCTATGAGCCCATTGAGTAGGAAACCTAGCAATTCATCCTCATGTGTCTCCATCAGTTGAGACGCCTTGACTAGTGCATCAACAGGGTCTGGTACAGCATCAACCAAGCAGCACTGTCCTGTTCCAAATTCTGTTCTTTGCGCTTTCTGGACATTGAACTCCACTGTATCTTCCCCTAGTCATAGTGTCAATGTTCCGTTTGCACAATCAATCATGGCTCCTGCGGTAGCTAAGAAGGGACGCCCTAAAATGATGGGTGTCTTCTCATCCTCGGTCATATTCATCACCACAAAATCTACCGGTATGTAAAAGTTGCCAACCTTGACTGGAACATCTTCCAGCACTCCCACAGGATATACAAGTGATCGGTCTGCTAGCTGGATTGTCATCCTTATGGGTTTGATATCCCCAAGGTTCAGGCTCTGAGTGATGGAGAGCGGCAATAGGCTGACACTGGCTCCTAAATCGCATAGGGCTCCCTCTATCTTCTTGTCCCTGATGTTTAGAGGGATTGTGAAGCTTCCTGGATCTGAGCATTTTCTGGGCAGATGGTGCTGAATGAGAGCGCTTCCCTGGGCTGTCATGGCTATTGTCTCGATGTCGTGAATAGTTTTTTTCTTGGTCAAGATGTCCTTGAGGAACTTGGCATATGACGGCATCTGTGTAACCACATCACTAAAGGGAACATTAACATAAAGCTTATTTAGCATCTCCTTGAACTTACTAAATTGCTTTTCCATTTTGGACTTGAGGTACACTTCTGGATATGGGAGAGGAGGCTGATAGGGTCAGACAGTCTGGGGTTGTTTCTCAGCCTTCTTAGTGCTCACAGGCTCAGCCTGTGTCTGCACAGTTTGCCCTGGGTTGGATGTTGATGCTGTCAGATCCTTAGCATCAGGCTGTCTTGGTGCTGTGCCCCTTAATTCCTTCCCACTGCGAAGTGTTACAGCCTTGCAATGCTCATTCCTTGGATTCTCTATTGGTTTTCTTGGAACGGCTCCTTGCTAATTAGTGGACATAGAGGCTTGTTGAGCAATTTGATTTTCAAGGATTCTGTTATGGGATTTGATTTGACTAATTTCCTCACTCATCTTGTTCTGGTTTTCCAAAACGAACTGTAGCATACTCATCATGTCGGTGTTGTTGCCTTGATGTCCTCCTTGGTTCTGTCTTTGGTACTGGGGCTGTCCTCCTTGATTTTATGCTGGAATTGGGGCTGTGGTGGACTTCTCTCTTCATTTGGTGCCTGCCAGGAGAAATTTGGATGATTCCTCCAAGAAGGATTGTGAGTGTTTCCATACTGTCCTTGCCTCTGTTGGATGTAGTGAGTCTGTTCAGAATCACATTCGGTGAAAAGGGGACAACTGAATGTGTTGTGAGGTCCTCCACATCCCTCACAGTCTGAGGCTGTGGATGTGGCTGCCTTGACGTGAGCTGCCCCTAATTGCTTTCTGAGGGCTTCTATCTCTGCCTCTAGCTTTGTTACTCTGTCTAATCTAATTATTTCTAAGGCCTTGACTCCCCTGATTTGAGTTTTCCTTTTGGACAAAGCTTCAAGGATGGTTACCCCATCATTATAGTCTTTGTCTAGGAATGAACCATTAGCCATTTTGTCCAAAGTGTTCTGGTCTTCATCACTTAGGCCGCAATAAAATTGTTCAAGTTGCACGGCATCATCAATTCTGTGGTTTGGGCATCTTCTTAGTAATCCCTTGAATCGCTCCCAAGCAAAACAGAATGATTCATCATAGCGCTGGGAAAAGCCGAGGAGCTACTGCCTCAGGTTTGCAGCCTTGCTTGATGGATGATATTCCCTCAAGAAGGCCCTGACTAGGTTGTCCTAATCAGTAAAGTGGCCTGCTTCATGGTTGTTGAGCCACTCAAATGCTGCATCTCTGAGTGAGAATGGGAACACTATCATGTACAGCTGCTTCTTGGTCATCCTTGCTATATTCACAGTGCTGCACACCCGTAGAAAATCCTGCAAGTGTGAGTTTGGATCCTCTGAGGGCATGCCTCCAAATGTGCGCCTCTCCAACATGCTGAGTAAGTTTGTTCTGATTTCATAGGGGGCATCTACATCTGGAATGGCTATGCTATTGTGGATGATGGTGGTTGGTGGTTGTAGGAGCTGTGACATAGTGATGTAGGGTCGCACAGGCTGAGCCTGTCCGCCATGTTGTGTTGTTTCTCCTTGTTCTTCTTGCGAAACTCGCGGGCCGCCTTTTCAATCTCCTGGTGGAAGGTTAGAGATGGCTTCTTGCTCCTGGTTTGGGACATGCACCACCTGAAAGCTTCAAACTTAGAAAAAGAAATGGTGAGATTTTGAAAAGCCTAATAAATCAGAAATAAAAAAGTAAAAAGAATCAAGCGCCAGTCCCTAGCAACGGCGCCAAAAACTTGATGTTGTCTTTCTGCAACGTAGGTTCCTGCAAGTGCACAGGGTTGTTGTAGTACTTTATCAAGGTCGTATCCACAGGGACTGGGTTGAGTCTATTTCCTTTCAATTTAAGACAAACTAGGCTCGAAAACAATTAAACAGGGATGGATTTGGGTGAATGATGATTAAAATCTAAACTAGGCAGGAAAGATAAATGTAACAGCTGATTATATGAGGAAGGTATTAGTTTTGGTGGATTCTTAGGCATCCGGGGTTCACATGTCCTGTTTTATAGATATCAATTGCTCGACAGCCTCAGTCACAGGCTGAGCCTGTGGGTGAGGCTATGACTAATGAGAAGTCTTGAAGGGGCTCCCAACCTAAAGTACTATCAACGGCTTTCGATCTTATTAATAGTTCCCTAAGCTTCCATCTACCCCCTATCACTAGAGTAAATTTCTACTTAAGGATGAAGTTTAATGTTGGTGCTAATACCCACAGTCTCTCCCTATCCTCTTTCGAATGGCTAAGGAGTGAAGGCTGACTATTGTTGGTCTAGCACACCTGGCTTCTCCTTTCGGTCCTTCACCAGGTTGCTACTAAATTAATAGGATTCTGCCCAATAGTCAATCAAGATTCAAATTAGAAATTTTGCTATCTTTTTGACTATATTGTCACAGACTGAGGCTGTACTAGGCACAGACTGATGCTGTGCTGTGTACAGGCCGAGGCTGTTGACAGCAAAAGAATCAATTAATAGAATCGGTTCTTGCAGGCGCTCTCAACCTATACTGCACCCATTTGCTTTCGCTCACAGGTGCCTCCCATGGTTCTCACATTCCTAATGCTCTCGCATCGGTCAAACTCAAGGGTTTAAGAGTGGTCTTGAGGCTAGTTCCTCAATCAGTTTCTAACTTTCGTCAAAAGCTAAAAACTAAGGGCTGGTTGATGTTGTTCCAGTGGCTAAGGTTTCTGCTTTCGGTCATTCACCTAGCCACCTGTAATCATGCATGGGTTTGATCAAGACTCAGACATGGTGCAAGTTTGCAACAACCAAAACAAGAAGGACTGGTTAAGAACATAATACGAGCAATCTATTGCATTAAAATCAAAGACATATTCACCCCTTCAACCTAAGAAGGGGTTGTTTAGTTCATAATCAAAATTACAAAACAGATGAAGTATCGAATGGCATAGTGGTTTGAACAATCAGGAGGTTAGGGACAACACGATTACTACCCAGAAAGGCTGCAAAATCGTGTTTCCCTTGGACCTTTGGTGTTTCTGGGTCCCACCTCTGTTCCAGAAATTCTGTAAGTTTGAGGGGCTTCTTTGTCGATGGGATTCTCCTATCCTCCGTGTCTTCTCCCTTCCTCTTTTGTAGGTGCAACTCTCCTGTTATTCTTCCTCCCAACTTGTTGGAAAGTATGGGCGTTTGGGCAAGTTGGCTTGTCAGTTTTCCAGCGTGTGTTGTCAGGATAGGCGTGATGGGCAGCAAGTTGATTGGTGGATTGTAAGTTCCAAGGTGCCCTTTGCAGAGGATAATTGTTCTTTAAGGTGGATTCCCTCTGAGTGGCATGTGCCTACTCCTTTTTTCCTGGAAAGTGCTCTGGGACGTCAGGAGAATGTTTGTTTATGTTGGTGGAGCAGGTGGTGTAAATTTTATATTCCTTCTGCAATTTCTTGGTTTGTAGGACGCACAGGCTGATGCTGTGCCTGGGTCTGTTGCAGTTCTACTTCAAACTTTCCTTTCAATTGACTTCTGCTTCTTCTGTCGATGATGAGGTGTCATGAGGACTTATTGGATAAAAGTGAGGGAAACAAGCTTCAGTGAAAAAATTGTGATTTGAAGGTGGTTTGAGGCCTTCAATTGAATTCTCGATGAACAACAGCCTCAGGGACAGGCTCAAAGGTTCTGCAACAGGCTCATGCTGTGGCTGATGCTGTATCTTCACATTCTTCAATAAAATCCTCTTGAATTGATTGAAATGCACCTAAAATCACTAATCATACAGTAAGGAATGGAAATTGGAGGAATATAGTGGAATATTGCATGGGAGGCATATAATCATAATGAATTTAGAACAATTTGCGTTCAAAATTATGCCCTAAACTATGCATATTTCACATGCATCACACAAAAATCCATCATCACCAATAGCATCACAGCAATAAAACACAACAGCAAAAATCAAATTAAAAGGGGTTAGGGTTACCTCTTGAAGCCCTCCTCTTGCTCCTATAAGCTTTTTGCTTCTCAACAGAATTTTGACTTGACTTCAATCGAAAACTGGTGCAGAAGGAGGCCGAAAGCGTCAACAACGAAGTTGTAGATGTCTCTCTTAGCTTTCCACAGACTTTAAGAACGTGGCAACCCGAAGTCTACAGCTCGAGATATTGTTATTTTCCCAAGACCGCACATGGAAGAACACTCCTCTCGGGTTTGCACTTTTTACTCCAACGATTTGTTCCGATTGGCCTCCTTCTTCTTCTCCTTTTGCTCTCCTCTTGCTACTGCATTGTTGCTACTCTTCTCCACGAGACTGCTCCAGAAAATCAGCTCCTTTAATGCCTCCTATGCTCAAAGAACAAGGGTTTCTCCAAGCACTCAAGGCTTTAGGTGTGTAGAGAATAATTCCGATGTGTACCTCAATTGTGTGCAATAGGGGGTCTATTTATAGTGCTCAGGGGGAAGGGTTCGTCCTAATGTTCTAAGGGCCGAGATTGAACCCCTAAATGTGACGGTTAAGAGCTAGGAATTGGAAAAAGGGGAAAAAAGAAGATTCTGGAAGCGTTGGCCGCCATGGCCCTGGCGGTCATTTTCGTGATGACTGACGAGGCCTGGCAGTCTATGTCTGCCACCGACTGGACAGTTTTTCCTTTTTCCTTACTTTTCCTCCTCCAATCCGATTCCTAGTTAGTTCTCACACCTCTAGAATATTCCCTGACCCAAAAAACACCGTAAACTTTTCTCCTACTCCACTACTTTTCCTTTTAATCAATTACACATCAAATTATTCTTATTTTCTATTAATTTTACCATAAAAATACAAAATAGGCAAGATATATAACTAATCCTAAATTTACACGAAAATTAGGATTAAAATTATCTGCAGGCCATGTGTTTAAATGGGCTATCATCTCTGGAAGATCCATATCTTATTGGCCCAAACTTAATATCTATTTATAACCAAAAATTAAATAAATAATAAAGGGCAAAACAAATAGAAAGAAATAACAAAATAAAATACTCTTATTCTACCACATCAATTAATAAACATATTCATGTCATCAATCAAATCATCTCATTAATCAAAGACACAAACATAATTATAATTCAAAGAAATAGAATAAATTCATGGGTCAAATTTGGGTGTTCACAGATGACCCTCGTTGGTGAGGCTTTAGAAAACTGAAGACGAACCAACGAAAAGAAGAACAGCCAAATTTGAAGGAGTTTTTCTATTGTTGACGCCGATGCTCGACATGTGTACCATAGGGTTGGAACATTCCATGTTCCGAGGGCTTCCACTAGGGAATCGGGAATCATCTCATCCCTAAGTATCCGCTGGGGATAGTACTCCACTGGGGAGGGATCATTGCCTCACGATTTGTCTCGGTGTTATGAAAGGGTATACAAAGCCTGACCTTTAACCTAAACTTAAATTAATTTTGGTGTAGAAAAAGGTGCTCAAGACCTCATCCCTTAACATAAACTGATTGACTCGGTGTAGGAGAGAGTGTTCAAAACCTAAACTCCATGAATCGGTGTAGGAAAGGATATTCTAACCTTGACACATAACCTATTCTCAATAACTCGGTGTAGTAAAGGGTGTTCAAAGCCCTAACCCGTGACCTCTTCTTAATAACTTGGTGTAGGAAAGGATGTTAAGAACCCTAACCTGTGACCTCTTCTCAACAACTTGGTGTAGGAAAGGATGCTCAAAACCCTAACCCCTGACCTCTTCTCAACGACTCGGTGTAGGAAAGAATGCTCAAACCCCTAACCCGTGACCTCTTCTTAACGAGTCGGTGCAGGAAAGGATATTCAAAACCCTCATCCGTAACCTATTCTCAACATCTTGGTGCAAGAAAGGATGTTCTAGACCCTAACCCGTAACCCAACTCAACATCTCGGTGTAGGAAAAGAAGTTCTAGACCTTAACCCGTAGGGTTTTTGGTATAGTTGGTACCCAACTTTCTTACGTTGGGTCAATCGTGTACCTAAAACTTTTCTCGAGACATTTATGTTCCTGGAGTTTTAGCAGGCAGGTTAGTCATGGGTCTCGGGTTGGGTATCTGCTGACGTGGAAGCTGCCCAAAATTGGGCTATTGCCCATAACTCAAAACGACGTCGTTTCATCATGATACGACGTCGTTTTCACATCCACATGGCAAAGGTGGATCTTATCATCCTAATACCTGACCCAACTACCGACTCGACAATAATAATAATGATAATAACAATAATAATAATATAATAATAACAATAATAATAATGATAATAATTGTAATAATAATAATTGTAATAATAATAATAATAGTAACAATAATAATACTGATAATAATGATAATAATAGCAATATTAATTATAATAATAATTCTAAAAATTAAGATTATTTGACAAAAAATAATAATTAAGATAAAAATAAAAATTTTAAAATTAATAATAATAAAAGTAATAATAGTGATAATAATAATAATAATAATAATAATAATTTTAATAATAATAATAGTAGTAATAATATAAAAATAATAATAATAATTGTAATAATTAATAATAATAACAAGAATAATAATAATAGTAATAAGAATAATACTGATAAAACTAATAATAATAATAATAATTGTAATATTAATAATAATAGTAATAATAATAATACGGATATTAATGAAAATAATATTATCAAAATAGTATTAATCGTAATAATAATTCTAATAATTAAGATTTTTAATCGTAATATTAGTTATTATTAGAATTATTAATACGATTATTATTATTATTATTATATTATTATTATCAGTATTATTATTTTTATTATCATTATTCATCATAATTATTATTATTAATTATTACAGTTATTATTATTATTATTATTATTATTATTATTATTATTATTATTATTGTTATTTTTATCTTAATTATTATTTTTTTGTGGAATAATCTTAATTATTAGAATTATTATTATGATTAGTATTATTATTTTTATATTGTTATTGTCATTATTATCAGTATCAGTATTATTATTACAATTATTACTATTACTTTCATATTATTATTATGAGTATTATTATTATTATTATTATTATTACTATTACTATTATTATTATTATTGTTATTATTATTATTTTTATTATTGTCATTATTATTATTGTTATTATTATTATTGTCATTATAATTATTATTATTGTTGGGTGGGTGGGTGGGTATGGGGTCATCCGAGTCGGAAGGGTTTGGATCGGTTTGGGTAAAACCGGGTCGATAGTTGGGTCAGGTATTAGGATAATGGGATCCACCTTTGCCATGTGGATGTGAAAACGACGTCGTATCATGATGAAACGACGTCGTTTTCAGTTACAGGCAGCAGGCCGATTTCGGGCAGCTTCCACGTCAACAGATACCCAGCTCGAGACCTATTACTAACCTGCCCGCTAAAACTTCCGGTACATAAATGTCTCGAGAAAAGTTTTAGGTACACGATTGACCCAACGTAAGAAAGTTGGGCACCAACTGTACCAAAAACCCTAACCCGTAACCAATCTCAACATCTCGGTGTAGGAAAGGATGTTCTAGACCCGAACCCGTAACCTATCTCGACATCTCGTTGTAGGAAAGGATGTTCCAGACCCCAACCCGTAACCTAACTTCACTCATCATCTTGTCATCACGGTGTTAGGAGAGGGTGTACCGACCCAGACCATTAACCTATACATCAACTGTTTGCACTATTGGCTATCAACTCAACTTGTTATCGTGAGGGAATCTTCTCATCCTAGCAAGTTTATCCTAGCATCACTGGAGGATTCTACGAATCATAGGGTGTTCCAACCCAAGGCACATGCTGCGCCATTGCATCAGTCATTAGCTCAGCAATGAGAAAAAAAACACGAGGTAACATGCTCCAAGAAGCATCAACTCGAAACACGTGGTAGCATGCCCCAAAACGTCGACTCAAATCATGGGGTAGCATGCCCCGGGAAACAACGAACTTGAATTTTGGGGTAGCATGCCCAAAAGAAAAAGTCAACACAAATTGTGGGGTAGCATGCCCTAGAAAACTAAGAAAGTGGAGGGGTAGCATGCCCTGAGGTTGAGCCAATCGATGGGGTAGCATGCCTCACGGAAGGGTTTAATTCAAACTGCGAGGTAGCATGCCCAAAAAGGTCAACTCAAATTATGGGGTAGCATAGTGTGTCTAACCTAACATGAGCCTGCCGTGCCCCTCGCATCATTTCACAAAAGGTTGGGCCTTACAACTCATTTCATTGAGAATGCCCAAAATGTAGGATGGAGAGGAGTGTTTCTCAACGGCTAGTTAGCCTCCAAGTGGCACACGAGTTGACTTCTTGCTTCATTAAAAGGATTGTCAACGAAGATGAGCCAGAACTGGATATTTCTTGGGCAGAAATTATCTTTCTTTAGAAAGGTCTCCAAAAATGGAAAGTGAGGACCACAAAATCTTCTAGAGGTGAAAGAGGATGTGAGGACCACTTTTCTAATCTTCTTCTGACCCTTGGAGAGCAAGTATGACAGTTAGTGGAGTTGTTTTAATGTCAACCACTTTTTGGGACCACAAAGCCTACTTTTGGGACTACAGCGCCACCTACCCAGAAAGCAACCCTTTTGGTCGATGCGGTGAAGCCAAATCTTCCTGGTTTCGGTTTCTGCGAGAAACCAAATTTTTCTGCCAATACTTAAAACACATATAAGGCTTACCAAAATGTTTGTTAATCTTCGAAATAATATTATAGTCAATGAATAATCATCATAAGTATACTAAACAAGATTAGTCTTAATTAATTACTTAATTAAGCCTTTAATCATATGTTTAGGCTAACACAACATAGTGGACCTGGACAATGACTCGGTGACACAGGAAGTCAAGGACGATAAGGAGAGGCTTCGATTGTTGGTGGAAGTGGTGAAGAACATCAAGTTGAAAGAGGATGACTGGAATTTGAGCCGTTTGTTATTGTTCCCCGGCGCACGCCTACCTAAGAAGTTCAAGATGCCCGACATAGAGAAGTTCAATGGGATCGAGTGCCCGAGGACCCATTTGAAAATTTGTCTGAGATTGTTACAACCGATGGGAGTGGATAACAAGCTAATGGCCCAGCTGTTTCAAAGGACCTTGTCCGTCTAAAATGGTTTATGGGCTTAGAAGAGTCGAAGATAAGCAAGTGAGAAGATATCTGCACCGCGTTCTTAGAGCAATATAGTTACAATATCGAGGTTGATGTGACCAAGAGGGATCTCAAGACAACTAAGCAAGAGGCTCAAGAGACATTCTCGGCCTTCTTCACAAGGTGGTGCAACAAGGCTTCTCAAATGGTGAATCGACCCCCACAAGAGGAGCAGGTGTAGATGGTGATAAAAAAACCTTCAACCGTGTCTTACAAACGCATGATAGAAAACTACTATGCCAATTTCATGGCTCTTATTGGGGCGGAGACACAGCTGGAAGATGCAATCTCTTCGAGGAAGATCAAAGTGGCAGCAGATATCTCTGCACCTAGGCGTAATTTTGGTACGACGCAAGGGAAGAAACCCGCCGAGGTGAACTACATGGCCATACAAACACCTTGGCACATTGAATCAAGGAAGTTTTCTCCTCTCCATATTCCTTTAGGAAAAATGCTCAAGAAATGTATGAAGATGAAGCTGTTGCAGCCATTGGAGCCCAGAACCGACATGCCCCTTAGTGGAAACCCGAATTCACATTGCGAGTTCCATCAAATGGCTGGGCACACCACCGACATTTGCCTGTGGCTTCGTCATGAGATTTAGGACTTAATTGAAAAGAATGAGATAGTCTTGCCTCAAAGGCCCAACACCAGGACAAACCCATTACCGTTGCACGGAGAGATTGATGTCATATCAGCCAAGCTCAATTTCCTAGTCCTTGACTTGAGTGAGTATGTGGATTCTGATGAGGAAGTAGATGTTATCACTTGATCCAGGCAAGTGGCGAAGAGGACTCCCCTCCGACTTGACAAACCCGAGGAAACGATAGTGACGGCAGAACAAAAGAAGATACAGTGATCAAGCAGTTGGAGAAAACCCAAGCCAATGTCTCTAATTGGGGGTTGCTGATGTCTTCTGGACCACACCGTGAGAAGGTTCAGCAAGTTCTTGGCAAGGCCCATGTTCCTATTGACACCGTGCCAGAAGAATTAGCCAACATGATAGCCTCCTTAGTCATAGATAATCTTGTTTCTTTCTCTGACAGTGACTTGGGTGTGAGAACCCGGACCGAACATCCCTTCGGCGTTCTCACCTATGATCGATGGAGTCGCCACCCAAGTTTTATTTAAGATGGAAAAACTTAGAAAAAACCAAAAGATAACTCCTTATGCCCACAAAGAAACCGATTTGCTAACCGAAATGCCGGACTCGGGGGTTCGTCATCGATAGGAAGGTGTGAGGCGCCCCTTCCATGCTTGGGCGAAATAGTATTCAATTTAAGCAATCAATGTGTCTCGTGCTTGTGTGCATGTGTGGAACCAGAATTCCAGCAACATATAATCATCTAAACAATCATGCATATGCAGAAAATTAAAAGAGAAAAGAGAAAAGAAAAGGTTAAAACATAATTTGGCTTGCGTCTCCATCACTAGAGACATCCTACGTACCCCGGTCGGGTTCAAAGCCCATGTAGTTCTTGGTTTTAAAGAAAACACTCAAGAGAACATACTATTATGTCATAGCATCGAATCAGCAACAATCAAAGTGATTTAGAATCGAAAAGAGTTTAGAACACTTACCTTGATTTTCGGATAGAAACTGTGTGTCGACTTGCAGCTGATTTCAAGTGAACCAAACGATCAATTAAGTTTCTGGATTTACAGTAAAGTTGTAGATCTTCCTCTTATCTTTCCAGAGAGTCCATGATCGTAGCAATCCAAGGTCTAGAACTCGAGATATGAATTAATTACCGAGACTGCATGTTGCAGGAGTTTCCGCGCGAGTTCTTTGCATTCTTGTCCTCGGGATTACGTTTAATTGCTTCTATCCCCTTGAATTCGACTTCTTCTCTGCAAAGACTAACAAGAAAACAAACTACAAAAGTACCACATGAGATCTGAGAGTAATAAGCTAAAGAATTGAGAAGAATTGAATTTTTGAAGGTCCCGAAATGAATTAGGAGATGATTAGGGGGAGTACTAATTGTTAGAACAATAGCCCTTCGCTAGAGGGGGGGTGAATAGCGATAATCGAATAAAAACGAAATAAGCAGGAATTAAATGCGGAATTGAAAGAATGAAGGACAAGCAATTTATCCTGGTTCACACACACTCTACTAGTGTGGCTAATCCAGCCCTTCAAGTCTCACTTGAAGATTTCACTATCTACGTTAAGCTTAC